>ML416580.1:49397-95261 GCA_005239525.1 Nicotiana knightiana | reverse complement strand
CCCCCCCCCCAAAAGAACAAAAACTAGATATAGGCGATGGTTTTTAGGATTATTCAAGTACCTACACTTACTTGATGATCCAAGTTCGAATATGGGCTCCTACGATTTATATATTTTTCATTTATTTTTAAAGTGGTGCCCTCGTGATGCTCAAGTCCTGGAATCGCATATGCTTTAAAGCTCCAATTATTCAATTTTGCTCCAAAATATCTTCTTAACTCGGATTCATTTATTACAAAGCATACAACACGCAATAAGTGCAATTCGTCATCAATTAAACTCAAACACGAATAAAGTGCAGTAATTAGAGTACAAAATACGAGTAAAATACGTGTTTCTAGCCTACCATCAATCCATCATGTACCATATAAAAATTCACCGTGCAACCGTTATATTTTAAAGTAAATAAGAATTGAAGTTAAGATTTCTTTGAACTTTTCTGTTGTATTCCCCTAAGCTTCATTAGTAGGCTTTAACCTCAAAATGTATTTATTCTTGGACAAATGCCATCTTCTTGTTTAAGTGCGTTCAACGATGATAGATTATCTTAAAAATCTAATTTACACCACCTAAATGAATTTGGTTCGTTGAACTAATATTTGAGTTACAATTATTGATTCGAAAATCAGATTAAAAGCTCGAGCATTTCGAAAAAATTGAATAGTATTTTCGAGAACCTATTTGAAGTTGAATGTCAAATCTTAGCCTATTATTTTACGGCTACAACTTTGCAATGTTAAATATAGCCCACCTAGTTGCAATGTATGTGTATGAGTTATATTTATGTGTAATTCCCACTATTAATTATCAGTTACATTTCAGTTACACATTAAGTACAAGCTCTAAATTGATATAATTCTTTCTATTAAACCTATTTGGATCTTATGTTTTTACTAACAATTGGTCATACATTAAACAGTAGACAAGGAATAAATTAACTAAAATGATGTATAATGATCTTATAATTATAATTACGAGACTCCATCACAGAAAGAGGTTCACTTTAATTATTTTAAGATTATAGTATATCGGGTATACTTATTAAACAATATTAATATGATTTATTTTTGTTATATATAACGCAATAATATTTAAATTTCTTATAAATTCACATTTATAATCATATGATCTAAGCTTTCACAATATCAAATCGAAAAAAAGAAAAAGAAAAGCTTTGACAATAATAGTACCATTTTGAGATTGAGTCAGCTCGATAAATTTACATTTTCATCTTGGACAAAACGTCATTGAACCTCATTTTTTTTTTTTTTTTTTTACAAACTCCAAAAAGCAAAAAGGGTAAATAAAGATGTTAGAGTACCTCAAATTAGGAAAGGAAAAGAAATATCCAATCTCCTTAAATAATTTTTCAAAAGATGAGGGGTTGGTCGAGATTTTAAGAACTAAAGAGGGAGGAGAATTATAATACGAAATTAACTAAGTACCAAAATAGAGGAACTGAAGTTCTCACTCTTGTTGTGGTGGGAAAGTGGAAATTAGCATACATCAGTTCCCTCTTCTTCTTTACGTTCAATTTGGCAATCTGTGCTCCCAACGGCATTTGTCGCTTTCCTCTGGCGTGTCCTTTTCTCTTTCTGGCATATATACAAACAGATACCAGGTACTTCATTCCGTCTTTGTTGTAATCTAAAGGAGTTCTGTATAAACTTCAAGCCCTAGTCCCATTTCATCTATTTCTCCTTAGAATTCTAACTCACATTTTGGTTTGTGCTTGATTTCACGGCGTTAACGTTTAAAGGTTTTTTGGTGCTTTCCACTACTCTCTTTTTATATCATGTTTGGACTGGAAATAACGAAAATTCCGTTCGCCTGAATTTTTAGGAGGACCAAACGTGTCTGTATTTAATTTAATTCAACTCAGTTCATTCTTCCTCTTTTTAAGTTTAGGACTTTTGATTGGATGCTGTCTAAGGGTTGATCTTTGTGTAATTTTTTCCCTCCTCACTCCTTTGTTTGATTTCAGCAAAAACTGAGATTCATATAGCCCGAATTTTAGAAGAGAAGTAAACATTTCTATGTTTTGCTTAATTCAATTGATTTTCATGCCATTTGGTTTGTTTTGGGTGTGATAGAGACTTTAATGTATATTCCTTCTTCTTCTTGTTGTTGTTGTTGTTAATGATAGAAACTTTTTTCGTTCTTTTGTTTTCCTTTGTTGCTGTTGTTATTATTATTTTTATTGGTAGAAGTTTGAATGTGTATACATTTTTTTGGGCGGTCTCCTCATCTTTTGTGTGAATGCAGAAAATGGCTAGCTTGGTGGAGAGACTTCGTGTCCGATCAGATCGCAGACCTGTCTACAATTTAGATGAGTCTGATGACGAAGCTGATAAGAAGCCTGGAAAGTCTGGGACTAAGAAGCAGGAAATTGAGAAAATTATTCGATCCGATGCGGTAAATTGCTTGTAGATTGGGGATTGTTTAATTCTTTTACCATTTCTTTACTTGGCATTTTCCGAAGCAGGGTTCTTTCTTTGGACGGTACAAGTCATTTCATTGCATCTACAAGACTACAACTGTGAATTTCGTTTAGAAGTTTCTGTTGTATATTGGATCGTTATTGCTAATTCTTTTACCATCTCTTTCCTTTACTTTTTTTTTTCCCATAGAGCTCTTCCGGCCAACATTACTATTAATTTTTGTGCGTTTACGTGTGGGAATCATCTTCAGAAATCTATTTTCAGCTTTAATATATGACTTAGAGAGACTAGACACGACTTGGGATTTAGCTTGTTCATCATGGGGAAAGTTGTAACTTTTGCTATGTCTGCTGACTTAATCATAGCTAACTTAATCCAGCCTTTGTGTACGTGCTAGTCGGAAGATAAATACGTACATGTTTATACTGTTTTCTTGAAATTGTTAGAATGGCAACACCGGAGTCAAGATCAGTTACAAACTTTAGTAATTGAATATGCTCGTTCCTCTGTTTCATGGTGTCTGTAAAAGACTGATTGTAGACTGTGGTTGCATCCTTTTTTTAATCGGATGTCCCCGAAGGGGCCTGGTTGGTTCCTTTCAGATTTGCTGAATTCCTTCTAAGTGTAACTGTTGCACCTTGATCTTCTATTAGGTACGTTTCTTTGCTGGTGCCTTCTAATTTTGTAGAAGGATATGCAGTATAGGAGAATGCATCACATGCTTGCAGTAGGAATAACCAATCATCCTATATATCATCATAGCATCCTCCAAGATGAAGAGTTGGGATCACTGTCTCTTATTATATACCCGATGACTTTCATGAAGAGGAACTTATTTTGAGGACTATAACGGTCGGTCAAGCTAGTAAAAATTTGGACCATTTGAATATATATAGTCAAAAATGAAAGAACAGGCATTCTTTCAAGGTCAATGGTTCGTCTCAACTCTGTCCGCTAGTTTGGAAGATTGTATCTGGTGATGGATGCATGTTTAATTTTGTTTCAGCAGAGATATCTTGTAGTGTGCAACTATAAAGTGGAAGACTAACTTGTGAAATGTCACAAGAATACAAGAAATGATATCTAACATACTTTAAAAGAAAAAAACGAGACCGACAGTTAATTTTTTTTCTTTCTTTGACAGTGTGATTTAAGTGTGTGGTCATGAAAGGAAATTTATTACTCCCTCAGTTTCAATTTATGTAATGCTGTTTGACTAGGCACATAGTTTAAGAAAAAGAGGATTTAAAAAAAAAAAAATTTGTGGTCTTTAAAGCTGAAAAGGTAAAAGCTTTTGTGGGGCTTTCAATTTTTACGCCTATAAAAGCTTCTTATTAAGGGTAAATGGAAAGTTTAAAGTTAAATTAATTCCAAATATATAAATGTGTCATTCGTTTTGAAATGGACTAATAAAGAAAGTGTGTCACATAAATTGAAAAGGATGGAGTATATCTAAATGTTATTCTGTCTGTACTAATTCTGTATAACTCTCTCTATTCTAAGGGGCCATTTTTTAATGATTAAACTGTTTGAATGTAAATATTAAGATGTTGCATTTAGATATGAATACTGAACGATTAAGTCTATTTGTTTTCTCAATTTCGAAATGTTTATAAGTTATCTTTCTTAATTAATAAATATAAAATCAAATAAAATAATTTAAACATCATATCCACTAATTATTAGATTGTAAGGTGGTGATTGGTGGTGGCGGGTGGTATTTGGTGGTGGTGGCTGATGGTGTTGGTTGTTGTGTGGAAAGGGTGGTGACGTTGATGGTTAGCAGTGGTGATGTCGGTGCTGGTGGTTGGTGGTAGTGGCTGGTGATGGGGGAAGCGGTTGGTATGGTGGTGACTGGCAATGATGGTGGTTGGCAGTGGTGGCAGTTGGTAGTGGCGGCGATGGCTGTTGTGATGGTGGTGGTGGCTGATTGATTGTGGTGGTTGCTGGCTGGTGGCTGACTGTGGTGGTTAGTGATGGCGGGTGGTGTTTGTGGACAGAGTGGTGGTGAAAAATCATCTTTAAAAATCTTTGAATTGCTTCTTAATAATAAGAATTTTTAAGGTCGGAATGATTCAGGTCAATTCAAACCAATTTAGTGGTTAAATCTTAAAAACAAATAAATGTACTTAATCGTCTGAGGTACTAACAAGTTAATTCAGCATCCATTAAGTGCAAGCAAATGGAGCCTAAATGAAACTGTCCTTTCACTAATTACTTGAATTTATGTATTCATGAATTTGTATATTTATGTAACTAATCATGATTGAACTTTGATTTTGTTCTATCAATCAAATTAAATTTTTTACAACAACTACATCAATATTTCGTATAATTCATATGGGAGCTTTCAGTTTAACACTGTGTCAAGCCAAATCATGATATGCTATTTGCAATAGTTTGATTATCAGCTCTGAAGCCCTCTATTTGTTGGCCATTCAGTCTGTTACTTAATTCAATCACGTGTAGTGGTTTTTAGGAAAAATCAATCCTTTGTTTGGTTGTCATCAACAACAACAAACCCAATGTAATCCCACAAGTGGGGTTTGGGGAGGATAATGTGTACGCAGACCTTACCCTACCTTGTGAAGGTAGAGAGGTTGTTTCCGATGAATTCATTTTGATTGAGCATCTTGTCTTCATATGTGCTATAGCATAATCATACTGATAGTACTTCTTCCACAAATGAATAATAGTAACATAATGTTCTCATTTATTTATAATTTCCGCCGAACCCAACTTTATAGGTCAGATAGTAAAATTGAAAGTGTTCTTAGCAGTTCTGTTGTAGAAAACTTGAGGAATGTGAAATTTTGTTAGCTACTTCGTATTAGCCTGAACATCTGTATTAGAGCTGGCATTATTCCCTTTTGCTATAACTCTTTTGTAACAATTATGCATCTTCTTGATGCCAGCAATGAAATCAATTAACAACAATAATAACAAATCCAATATGTTCCCAACAGGTGGAGTTTGGGGAGGGTAGTCTGTACGCAGACCTTATCCCTACCTAATGCAGGTAGAGAGGTTGTTTCCAATAGACCCTCGGCTCGGAAAGGGTGAGAAGAAGAAATGAAATCAATTACTTCATCAAAAAAAAAAATTGAGGAATGTGAAACTAAAAAGCTATGTGTTTACAATACTTATAAAAAACAATTAAGGGGTTTCACAAACTTAGGATGATCATTTCGGAATGTGATTAAACTGTTTATTGTAACTGCCTTCAAGAAAAGTTTGTTTGACCCCATAGTCTAAAGCTTTCTTATTAAAAAAACTCACAGTCCAAAACTATCGCTTCAAAAGTTCGTGGTTTATATTATATCTCTTCTGAAGATATAAAATTGCTTTTCTCTTGGCTCTTTGTTGTGAACCATGAAATGTCTTCTAAAGAAACCTCGGGTCATAAATTCTATATGTTAGAACTGTAAATAAAGGCAGCTACAGAATTTGTTAGTATTTAGTCAAAGACATCTGCTTTGCATGATAAGACTAAAGGTAGCTGTTTTGATTAGATCCAGACACAATCAAAAAGCAAATGGGCTTCTTGTTTAGTGCTAATGGAAGCCTAAGATGTACAAATTTTTACATGTGACTCACGCTACGTGCAACCTGTACTCAAATGTTTTGTTTTTTGTAAGTAAATTATAATAGCAAAGAAGCTTAGAGAATGATTGGGTACAGAACATGCAGCTATTACAGGTTCATTTAATCTCTGTACTTGGCAATTCTTAGATACAGTTTTAATCGCATATAGTAATTCACTGTATTATTTTGATCCTATTTAATTTGCAAGCATTAATTTCTGTAGTAAAAACAGTCATCTTGATTTAAAAAGCAGTCATTAATTAAATGAATTTCTGAAAACTAGATACCAGGGCATGCAGATAGTTGGCTAGTTTCTGGAAGGCTTAATGCACACTTGTACCATGTCAGTTTTGTAAAGATAACACCAGCTTAGTGTACGTAAATGCATAAATTTGATTTATCAATAATTTTTTGCTTAACCGAAAGATACATCTGAGTTATAAGAAATAGCTAGATACCAAGGCACACTCTGCTGTTAGTTAGATTTGGATAAACTTTAATGAAACATAAACATAAGTCGGGAAAAGTAACAAACTGGATGGTGCTGGAGAAAGAAAGTAACATGGAAGTAAAGGAGATAACCAGCTACTTAATATAGTGTCTGTTTTAACCTCCAATTTATTCTTTATGGTGGGTGTTATAAGTTTGAAGATAAACGTAACAAGTTTCGTTAACCTAATAACACCACTATTTAGGATATACTATAGACAAAGAATCTCTCTACCTCCGTGAGGTAGGGCTGTACACATTACCCTCCCAGACCCCCACACTATGGGAGTGTGTTGTTGTTGTATAGATAAAGAATCAGATTGTTAAAAACATCACTTTTGCATTTCAAGATACTGAGAAATGATAATGGATGTAGGAATTTATTTTGGATACTGTTAGTTTATCTTTCAAAGTTTCATCTCCTAGCCTATCTTCACTTTTGGTTAAATTTCTTTCTATACCAATTTTTTTGATCAAGCAAAGAGGTTTTCAGTAAAATCAGGGCCAAAACAAAAGCGCCCGTATACAAGAAGTATACCAAAAGGGGACCTACAAAATATGGTTTTCTTCGAAACTACAAAATATGGTTTTCTACGAGATACCCAATCTTCTATACAACAAGGAGCTTCATGGATGCACCAAAAGAAAATAATGGATAGGAGGCTTACTCCTCAACGGAAAAAAAGCTCATCTCTGCCCCTTAAAAGCTCTTTTGTTTCTCTCTCCAAATAAGCCACATGAGTACACTTCTTGATGCCTTATATGAAATCCGTTATCTTATCAAAAAAAGCCACATGAGTGCTAGTGGAGCACCATTCCATCATGTCCGATGGTAGAAACATTTCTTCACAAAGATGATTGATTTTTCGAGCCTGACCATGGTGGGACATGTTGCGTGGCCAACATAGTTAAGACTGTAGGTTGAATTGTTATAGATTTCTTTACTAGGTCAAATGAAGTATCTTAACATGTACTTTTAAGTAAGTGTAGAGGTTGTTAGAGGTCACATGTTGTCCTCTTGCAAGTGCCTGAGCTCCTGTGCTGCAGCTAGAGTTGGTTCTACTCCTTATGTCCGATATCCTACTTATATATTTGTAGCTTATATGATGTGTCTGTCCTATATAATCTATAGTCAGATTTTGAAACTATCAGACCGGGTGACATATCAATGAGCTTTATGACAGTTGTTTCATTTATTTGTTTGTGTCACTGGTAGCTCTTAATTCAACGTAAACAGTGAAAGCAATTAATTCAAAGATTCTTTTACTGTGTTTCCTTCTATAAATTCGGGTAGTCACGTGCTGTGCTTAGTGGGGATTTTAAATAATTATTTCAAGTTATGACTTGAACATCTTAATTTTAATTTTTTGCTAAAAGAAATTTATAAAACCTTCCTAAAGTTGAAAGTTTTGCCTTCTGTTGTTCAGTATATGTACTTTTAGTTAAAAATTGAGCGACACTTCCCAAAATTTAGGAAAAAGGAAAAAGAGAATGCTGGCAGTTTAACCCTTAATTTTACCCTCACTTTAGACAATTGTGCACCTTAAATTCTTTTATTAAAAGTATCATGTAAAAGGTCTACAGTTGAGATATGTGAAAAGCATGATAAAAAGCATACAGGAAGTACTGGGCATTCAATTTGAAAGCTGCCAGATTAGTTAAGATGTTATCGTCTACCAGTACTGTAGGTGCACTGCTCAGATTTGAATGTTAGTTTCTTCAGTTCTAGAAAACATTGATAGCTTAAAATAGTTGAGTCGTAAATATCCTATCCAAATATTGAACAAGTAGGTACCTTACTTTGATTTTCAATTTTAATTTTGCAAAGCTTTGATAGTCTTTTTCCTTTTCAATTCTGTACTTTCTCGTGCGTTACAGTTAATTCAAAATGAGTTGCTGCCTTAAATTAAGGAGTGTTGCCTGCTTCATATGCTTTCAACTGTTGGATTAAGTTGAAAGTTTACTTTCTTTCCTCATTGAGATGACACCTTTCTACTCTAGCTCATTGACTTTGCGTTTAAAGATTTATGTGGCGTTTACAAAATAATTCTTTTATAGGAAACAAATATAATCAGAAATAATGAAATGTTTACTTGCCTTAACCAACATATTATACGACTGAACTGACTTAATTAACGTTTGGATCGGATTGGGTTCTTTTGAGTCTGAGCAACTTGTCCAGGGGAGTCTGTAAAATGTTAAATGGTAAATGCATAATTCACTTTTTCCTCTTTGAGTGGATTAGTGAAAGGTTCTTTTAATTAAATTTTTTTGTGTGGAAATATTAGACTTGCCCTCGGATAACGCTTGTTCATGCGAGGTAATTGACATATCCTTTTTTGCCTTTATTTGACCCAGTTATGGATTGGATCCCCTCCCTTCACGATTAGAGTTCTCTTAGCCATTGTCTTCTATTGTTGTTTTTTGATATGGCTACTAACAATAAGTTAAAAAAGAAAGAGGAAAGTTTTTCGTTTCTCGTGGTGTGGTAGTGTTCCCAAATAGGCTGATGAAGAGGAGTACTACTGACTACTGGCCTCCTCCTGTTGAATCATGTGAATTTCCTTTTGTCCTTGGATTGATTACAGCATATCTAGGTTGCTTTATGGAGTTTGCTCATATTTAGAGATTAAATGTCACAATAGCTCCATAAATCATAAACACATGCCAGTACATAGTAATACAATTCTAGTATGGTTGCATCAACAGCTTCTTGGAAACAGGCTCTCTTTTGTAGTATTTCATGGTAATGATCCTCATTCGTTTTACTTACACCAGAAATAATGATACAAATTTACTCTTTTGATAGAAAGACGAGTCTTGTCAAGCTTGTGGAGGAGATAGTAACCTTTTGTACTGCGAAACATGTAACTACGCTTACCATCCCAAGTGTTTAGTTCCACCACTAAAGGCTCCTCTGCCAAGCAGCTGGTGGTGCCCTGAATGTGTATGTACCCATTCTATCAAAGTATATATTTCACATGGAATGCTGATACTCTTGTTAGTTCTCTTCCCCTCCTCCCTAAATTTACTCTCAATGTTGCCATTTCTGCAGGTGAGTCCCCTGAATGATATTGACAAGATATTGGATTGTGAAACGCGCCCTACTGTTGCTGATGATAATGATGCTTCCAAGCTTGGGTCGAAGCAAGTATTTGTTAAACAGTACCTTGTTAAGTGGAAAGGATTGTCTTATCTTCACTGCACATGGTATTTTTATTTCAAAACTACTACTTTATTTGCTCTAGATTCTCTTTACATCTATGACAGTTGTACAGCAACTAAGGGCATCTTGTAGTGCTTATAGCTGTGTTCTATGCTTCACCATAACACTTGTTTGTGTAATGATCAGTTTAATATGTTGCGTTATCTCCTTTAGACCTTTTGACAGCTTCATTTTTATGTATTTGAAGTCATATTGTGCTTTACATGCAGGGTGCCAGAGAAAGATTTTTTAAAAGCTTACAAAGCGCATCCCCGTTTGAAGACTAAAGTGAATAACTTCCATCGCCAAATGTCATCAATGACTAACTCTGAAGAGGAATACGTCGCAATCCGTCCTGAGTGGACTACAGTTGATCGAATTCTCGCTCGCAGGTTCTTTGAAAGAATTGACTAGTAGATATTCAATTGAGCTGCTTTATCCAAAAAAAAAAAAAAAAAAAAAAAAAAAAAAAAAAAAAAAAAAAAAAAAAAAAAAAAAAAAAAAAAAAAAAAAAAAAAAAAAAAAAAAAAAAAAAAAAAAAAAAAAAAAAAAAAAAAAAAAAAAAAAAAGAATAAGTTGACTTGTTAACTAGTCCTCAAAATTTTCCGTTCAATGCTTCTCTTTTTCTTCTGAAAAGTTTTAGTTCTTAAAGTTTGATATTTCCCATGTTTGCAAGAATTAGGCTCTTGCCATATTGTCAGTTTCCGGATTCTTAATGATTAAAACTAGAGGACCTCTATTAAGAAATAAATTTGATTGTGTTAATGAAGCACAGACATGTTAGTGCTCATATGGGGGCCATGACTGTGGCATGGGAAATGTAGAATAGATTGTGAAAATACCTACTATTTGTATTCTTTTCCTAAATTGTTCATTTCTAGTAGCTGTTTTGCTGTCAGTAGAAAATAAAATGAACTTCTAATACTTTTTCAAAAAAAATATTTCTTATTAATTATTTTTATTAAATAATATTAGGCTGAGATAAGTTTATATGGAGTAGCATGGTCAGATTGGATTCATATACCGACCCCAACTTGTCTGGGACTGCGGCTTAGTTGTTAATATA
The DNA here is from genome assembly GCA_005239525.1 of Nicotiana knightiana. Classification (NCBI taxonomy): domain Eukaryota; kingdom Viridiplantae; phylum Streptophyta; class Magnoliopsida; order Solanales; family Solanaceae; genus Nicotiana; species Nicotiana knightiana. Next base: position 84,475 of record ML416580.1, on the reverse strand, counting down.
ATTTTTTTGGCCTATGCATGAAATGCTAGTTTCAGGTTAAGTTGCATTGAATAATATGCTGTTGTTCTTAGGGGAGATGGTGAAGAAAAAGAGTATCTTGTAAAGTGGAAGGAGCTTCCATATGATGAGTGCTACTGGGAATTTGAATCAGACATTTCCTCTTTTCAGCACGAAATTGAAAGATTTCGTAGTGTTCAGTCTAGATATAAAAAATCTTCAAAACAAAAGGGTGAGCTTAAAGAGACAACAGAATCTAACAAGAAAGCCAAAGAATTTCAACAGTATGAAAGCAGTCCCGAATTTCTTTCTGGAGGTATATCTGATATCGGTTTTAATTATTCTACACTACGTTATTGTATATATCTATTATCTAGTGAAGTTCCTTAATCGTCATCTATGGTTGAAATACAGGTTCACTGCATCCATATCAGCTTGAAGGGCTGAATTTCTTGCGGTTTGCTTGGTCCAAACAGACACATGTCATACTGGCTGATGAAATGGGGCTAGGTAAGATATATCTTGTTCTTCCACTGCTTCTAGTTTCTCCTCGTCTTTTTCTTATTTGCGTAATACTGCTGCTGCATGGTCCTTTTCTAAATATTGTTTTTTATTGTCCTTATTGCCTATAGTTTCTTCTTGAATACTATTAGGTTTTTTTTGCTGATACATTTCCAAGCTTGCAGGCAAAACAATACAGAGTATTGCATTTTTAGCCTCCCTTTTTAAAGAGAGTGTTTCTCCACATTTAGTAGTAGCGCCTCTTTCCACATTGAGAAATTGGGAGCGTGAGTTTGCCACTTGGGCTCCTCAAATGAATGTGGTAAGTTTGAGGTGATTTATTTCCTACTAAGAATAGAGGAACAATAATTACTGTTATGATTACTATAATGAATAGCAGATAATACTTCTCCTGAAGAGAACTGACGTGTGTAGGTTATGTATGTCGGGGGTGCACAAGCTCGTGCTATTATTAGACAATATGAATTTTTCTTCCCGAAAAATCTCAAGAAGAGCAAGAAAAAGAAATCTAGTCAAACTGTTGGTGAAAGCAAGCAAGATAGGATAAAGTTTGATGTCCTCCTGACTTCATATGAAATGATCAACATGGATAGTGCCTCTCTGAAGCCAATAAAGTGGGAGTGCATGGTAATTGCTTTCTGAATCGTCAATTGTGCCATTAGCGCTTGTTATTTGTTTTGCCTCTAAAAGATTCTTGACATTTGCATTTAGATTGTTGATGAAGGTCATCGTCTGAAGAACAAGGATTCCAAGTTATTTTCAACTTTGAAGCAGTACTCTACTAGACATCGTGTTCTTTTAACTGGAACTCCCCTTCAGGTTTGTTGCAATAGGTTGCTTTCTATGCATCTCGTAGTTCTCTCATTTCATGTTCAGATACCCAGTTATGCAGAATTACAGAGTGTATTTATCCTGATGTTACATCCTCCGTACTACAATTTTTGGCACAAAATTTAATCCCGTCTTTCTTTACATTTGTTTGACCAGTTATTCTACTTCTATGGATATAGCTTTTTCCCCCCCTTTTTTGAACATGTGAATGGATTTGTTAAATAATGAACACCCTTGGGAAGAGCAGGCTGCAGCTGTATGCGACAGATGTATAAATATGCCCCAAGAAAACGTATAAACCCTCCTTAAGAGTGTGACTAGGTGCTACATCACTTTGCGAATTGTGCTTATGCCCAAAGTAATTGGAGAATGGTAGTATTAAATAATCTGATACTGAACTACTTAACCTCTAGTGGTGTGGGACGTTAATATCAGCCTACTGCATACGTGCCATTAATGCAATAAAATCATGGATGCTTTACTTATTTCTTTCTATGCTTTAATTAAAACCTTTCTAACATAAATAATACTTATTTATTTCTTGATTGGATTAAATAATACTTGTTTGTTTTTGACATAAATCATACTTATAGTGAAGTGCTTACTGCATATGCTTTTTCCATGCTATGGTGACCTTGGAGCTTGCACTAAGGACTTTTGGAAACTCGACTCACACACTCCTGCAGTCCCCTCCGGTCTCCAGGAGTTTGCCCCTCATTTTTCTCAGTGGTTAACGTGTTATTATATTCTGTTCAACCACTTCCACTACCTGAATCGTTAGCTATTTGCTGGTTTTGATATTTGATCCACCAACCATACTGTACCTGTATAGTGTTAGAATATTCCTTGGAGCGACTGTATATTCCACCCCCTCTCCCAAATTGGTTTAGAGTAGTCTGCCCATTATAATAGTACCTCCGCTTCATATCTTACTGTTACCAACTGCCTTCTGGTTCTTTTCTCCCTGCCAGATCAGATTTTGTTGCTGAGGATGTGTTTCAGTTTTCTAAGTTCAGACATGGAGTGGAACTTTGGTGATAGCGACTTGATCTGACGTTTCTATTTCTCTTTCTTGCTTCTTTCTCATGTTGCCTCATGTGATCTGCTTCAACCCATGACAGAATAGCTAAATTATGTAACAACAGGGCAAACACCCATGCGATTTGTGCACATTGTGGTGCCTTCTCGCTGACAACTTTATAAGGAAGCCGTATTCTGCCAACTTCCCTTTTCCATTGTCTCTTTAAGCAAACTCTTTGTGACTTTCATCTGCACCATCTTAGCCACTTGGGGTAATTCTGATTCTTTGTACTTCCTGCTTAATGGGACTCAATGCACAACGTGCATCCTTTGTGCTTCTCATCTACTCAGTGAAGTTAAATCTTTTATCCAACAACAACAACAACGTATCAGGTGTAAAAGGTCGTCCTCGATTGTCTAGATTCCTGAAGCTCAAAAGTCATTCCCATCATGTTGGTTATTGTGTTGCTGCGTGGCATCCTACTATTTGATTTATTCATAAAAATCCGAGCCATTGAATCAGCCAACCCCTGGCTGCCTACATCACACCCCCTTGGGGTGCGGCCCTTTCTCGGACCCTGCTTGAACGCGGAATGCTTTGTGCATCGGTTTTCCCTCATAAAAATCCGATCTTTCTTTCATTACCAGTCGTTATGACAATATAACTTTATTAAACTCCAGCTCACCATCTTTCTTCGGATAGAGTCATGAATTCTGAAAGAACTGCAGCCGTTTAATGTACGGATTAGGATTACTGATCATCTATAAAAAGAGACATGAACGGAAGTGGTAGATAAGGGAATATCAAATTAGGAGGCTTTATTGTTATTACTTTGCTTTGATATGATAAATTCCCACTTTACCCTTAGTGGAAATAAGGAGGTTTTATTATGATAATGTGGAAAAGTAGGTCCGAGAATTGTTCTCTTTTGGATTCATTGGTTGGAGAAACATGAGTATGAGTGTTGACTTATCAATATACATGTATTAGTAGTAGAAACTGCTTTGCATAAACTTGTGAGTTATAGAACATAATATTACCTTGAATTTTGGTGCATAGGTTTAGGGAGGTTGTATGCTAATTTTCTATATGACTTCCTGCTGGGGATCACTTTGCGGTAAATGTGTTACTAACTCAGCCTGTGAAATAAAATTTCATTCGTCTCAAGGAAACTCTAAAAACTACAGTTTTTTAACTTCTCGACCTCTCAGTTTGCCAAGTGTCAAGTTTGAGACCACTGAGTGCTCATTTACCTGCTCCTGATTGGTTGCAGATCTTCTAATTTACAACTCATCTGCAACAAATTGCTTTGCCTTTTTGTGGATTTTATGTCCCTTTCTAGAAATGGCTGCATACTTTACCAGCTTCTTTATCTTATCTGCTGTCCTTGTCCTTCTTTTTCTATTCCTTTGTGGTGTGAAAGTGGGCTAGCGGTGGTGATTGATGTCAACTTGTTTTGCCTCTCTTACCATCTATCTAAAACAATCTATACACTTTCAATTCTTAGTATTTTCCGTAATAATTATGATCTTCAAATAAACAAGAATGGGTTTTTTGTCATGCCCGTTTTCATAGTGCCGGGCCTTATTTACTGGTCATTATTTCTGCCTTGCATCTATTCACCGGTTCTTATGTTGTTATTATTTCCATGATGGTACTGATATATTGTCTCTTTTCGTCTTTTCGTCTTCTTGAGCCGAGGGTCTATCGGAAACAGCCTCTGGGGTAGAGATAAGGTCTGCGTACACACTACCCTCCCCACTTGTGGGATTATAGTGGGTCGTTGTTGTTGGGTTTTTTGTCATGCAAAAACTGACTTGCAAGAGGACAACTCTTCTTTATTTCATTTGTTTGGCTTTAATAGTTGTTCTTTCAATGCATTTCAGAACAATCTGGATGAACTTTTCATGCTGATGCACTTCCTTGATGCTGGGAAGGTCAGTCCCACTACATGTTTCTGGCAAAGCTTATAGCACTAGTTTACTTGTTGAGTTGTCATGTGAAATATTCATGGGTCCTGATGTTGGATGCAGTTTGGAAGCTTGGAGGAATTCCAGCAGGAGTTTGAGGACATTAGTCAGGAGGAACAGGTTTCAAGACTACATAAAATGCTAGCACCTCATCTCCTCAGAAGTAAGATTCTGAAGTTTTTTCCTGCTTTTGTGATTGAATATTTGTTAGTTTGATGATACGGTTGGTGAAATGTATATCTTATCAGCTTTTCCTTTGTCCTGTTTGTCATAATTTCTTTGTTGATTTCTGAATGTCATCCTAGCTATATCCTTGTAAAAGCCTTTCCAAATTGCGATTCATGTTTGTAGTAATATGAAACTTTTCATATTAAACATGAACTTTTGGTTTATGTCTTTGCTGGACACTATGGCTTATCATGATAGAATAAGCATTGCAGATTTATAATGGCCCAACAACAAGGAAATTTTCAAACTTCTCTTTTATCATTTCATTAGAAATTCTTATCAGGTTGACCTTTGCACCCTCCCAAATCAGCTGCTTGTATTTTCCCAGCTGATTGGGACGAAGAATTGAGCTTCCTAAGATTCACATATATTCAACAACGCTGGGGGAATTTATGAAACAAAAATTAATATCAGCTCATAAGTTCTTAGTGTGTAACTCTTAGAGCCCGTTTGGCCATGAAATTTTTGTCACTTTTTTTCGAAAAATTTTCACTTTTTTTCGAAATCAATGTTTGGCCATAAAATTTTCAATTTTTACCTGAAGCTAAATTTTGGAATTTTTCGAAAATTTGAAAAACTCCAAAAAGCTTTTTTCCATAATTTTCACTCAGATCACTCACAAAATTCAAAAACTACCCAAAATTATATTCATGACCAAACACAACTCTAATTTTCAAATACCATTTTCACTTGAAAATTTTTTTCACTTTTTTTCGGGATTTTACAATTCTTATGTCCAAACGCCCACTTAGTATTTGAGAATTATAATTTTCTTGAGAATAGTGTATAACTCTTAGTTTATTTTAGCACGATTCATGAGGCAGGGCATGCTTCGAGAACATGAATTTAGTTAATTTTTCCTTGTGACATCTATTTTAGACTATTCTCGGTTGCGAGTTTGGTTTTTCAGGAGTCAAGAAAGATGTCATGACAGAGCTGCCTCCTAAAAAAGAACTCATTTTACGTGTGGAATTGAGTAGCAAACAGAAAGAATATTACAAAGCTATTCTGACACGTAACTTCCAGATACTGACACGCAAGGGAGGTGCTCAGGTGGGCCAACTTCTTGTCTAAGATACCCTTTTTGCTATGAAGGAATTCTGACCTTGCTGGATGTTTGTGTATCAGATTTCACTCATAAATGTGGTGATGGAGCTGCGCAAGCTCTGCTGTCATCCGTTTATGTTAGAAGGTGTTGAGCCAGAGGATAATAATGAATTTACCAAGTATGTCATGTTTCTTGACAGTCAACTGCATTATTGTTAATTCTTGTTTGTTAAGATTGAGGTTTCGTGGAGATTTTAATGAGGGCTTTTTTCTTTTTGAGTCGGTCCTTTGGTTATGCAAAGCTCTTTTAACCCTCTGTGACTGTAGTCGTATTAAAAATTCACCTGCAATGCTACAAAAATGGCAGTTTTAAGTAAATTGTTGATGAAACTATACAAATACTTTTTTATGTATAGATAATTTAAAGTTTAATCTCCTACATTTTCTTAAAATAGGAAATGCCACTTGTGGGCGCAATGTGATAGCCCACTTAAGCTCGGAAGGTGCAGACACACATTAAGTACTTTCTCTCGCTTTGGAGCATTAGGGTAGGCACCAAATCAATAATTGCAACGCCCATGAGCTTCATCTTGAAGAGGGAAACAATAAGCAGTAAATATAACTTTTAAATCAATATATTCCTTGTTACGACCAAGTTATGGATGTATATTTAGTGAAAGGAATAAAAAGTACAAAATTTAGTTGGCAAACAGTCGTTAATGTGTATTATAAAGTTAAAACTACATGTTTTGCAATTAGAAATTAGAGATTTAAGATGGTCGTTGAACCTGATTGATATGGTTTTTACTTCATATATCTTATTTATTGCAGGCTTTTGATGCCTTGATATATATATTGTATCGTTTCTCCCACTTCATTTTATATGGTGGTGTTTGACTAGGCAGGGGGTCTAAAGAAGAAAGAAATACTTTTGGCGCATACCATAAGTACCCTTAGAATTTGTGGTTTTAAACATGCCATGCCATTTCTATGACTGTAAGAGCATGCTGTTAAGGGTAAAATGAGAAGCTTAAAGCTAAAAGAGTTTCCAAATATTCAAAGGTGCCTATCTTTTTGGAACAGTATACGAAGGAAAGAGTGCTACCCAATATAAAACAGAGGGAGTTGTTATTTTCTTGCATCTGTTTTTAATCATTTTTTATTCATCTGCGTCTTTCTTCATTAGAACGCCTTTAAATGCGCTTTGTGCTTAAAGTCTCGATAGAACTTGATGTTTTTCGCCTTTGACAACCCTGGATGTGTGGGGTTTGGCATTGTTTCTGAGGGCTGAGAGTGAAGAACGGGTGATATGGGATTATGAGGGAAATGTTCTTCATTGAACTGTAGAATGGCAGATGAAGAGGGAGGCTGCGGGCTTGCTTATGTTGAAAATCTTAAAGATGTTGTTAAACTAGAGGGTGATTAGCAGCCTGGGAGGGATGGTGGACTTGCGGACTGAGGGTTGGGAATCATGAGGTGTGGTGGGCAAGCGGTTGGATGATGGCGTTGAGTAAGATAGGGATGCCGGTGGTTGCTTTCTGTAGGATAAGAGATGATGTGGGAGTTAAACTTGAGAAATGAGAGAGCAATGGTCCTTTTTTTGTTCTAGTTCTCTCTCTCTCTCTGTTCATTTCTTTTCGGGTCAAAATGTTTTGTTCTTTTCAGTCGCCTACTTTCTCTGGTTATTTCATGTGCCAAATCTCCCTTGAAGTAAGTGGCATTTAAAATTCTTGTATTTCCCTTGGATATCATCATAACTTTGACTGATGTGCTACCTCCCAAAAAGAAAATTGACTTCTCTTGTGACCGAGGATCAAAGAGGAGTTTCACGTTGTTAGTGGCCCTTAACGCAATAATCCACCTATTGAAATTCCAGCTGTTATGTATTGTCTCAGCAGTGGAACTGTTGGTGACCTAGGGAACAAGAACGGTGTGCCTATGGAGCTAACATAGTTTAAGAAAGTCATTATGCTCTTTCTGTTGACCTCATATATATTTGTTCTATGACTTGTATTTATTTGACAGACAGCTGCTGGAATCTTCTGGCAAATTACAACTTCTGGACAAGATGATGGTTAGGCTTAAAGAACAAGGTCACCGAGTTCTTATATATTCCCAATTTCAGCATATGCTTGACTTGCTAGAAGACTACTGTAACTATAGGGTATGGATACAAACTAGTTCATTAAATTGTTATTAGAGCTATATCAATGTCTGTCTTCTTTATTTCGAGTTTGGTACACTTACCTGGTAATTTTTCAGAAATGGCAATATGAACGGATTGATGGAAAAGTTGGTGGAGCAGAGAGACAAATCCGAATTGATCGATTTAATGCTAAGAATTCGTCAAGATTTTGTTTTCTTCTTTCTACTAGGGCAGGGGGTTTAGGAATAAACCTTGCAACTGCTGACACAGTAGTTATTTATGACAGGTAATTTTATTGTTCCACTAGATTATCTCCTTACCTCAAACATGGCTCCTTACAAAGCAATATTGATGGAAATATTAGCATAACTGTGTAATCCTGAATACACCTGCATGAGTTTTACCTTCTTGAGTAAATGGTATTAGACTATCAGTTATCAAAGAAGCATCATCCCTGTTAATATTTTGTGCCGGAACAAAATAATCGAGTTTGTAATCTCCTGGATGAAACTTAGCCAAACTTTTGAAGGTTCTCAAGTAAAACTCTAAATCTTACAAAATTTCATCGAAGCAGGTGTTCATCTTTCCTTATCTCTATCTGCTGGTTTGTAGAAATTGAAAGTACCTTCATTAATCTCCTTCTTCGTATCTTACCTTCTCTACAAATTATAGTTAAAGTTTTCAAGTCTTAGTGTTAGCAATGCAACTGAGATGTCATTATCCCTTTCCTTAAGCTAAGCAATTCTTATCTTTACTTAACAAGTCTTTTGAGCAGCCCCCATGATCGTACTTTCCCTTTTCAGTCCATCTTATTGTTCCATTGTGATTGGCCTTTCTTCTTCCTCTTTATCTAGCAAGCTCAATTAGTGCTATTATCCTCTCTAGCGACCGACACCGCACATCTCTCATGCGGCAGCTACAGCAGCACTTAGCTTCTTTCTGAGGACTCTTTCGGTGGCAGAATGATAAGATTCTGACAACTAGAGTTTTACTGACCAGATATCATGGGTTATCGGCATATTTTTCGACAATATTTTCTTTTTTATGCTCCTAGAATGGACAAACTCAAGTTGGTTTCTCAACTTTTAAGTATGAGGGTGCGTGTTAGAATATTATGTTAATGTTAGAATGTAAAGTATTAGAGCATTTGTGTTCCTATCTGGGATATTGTCCCCCATGGAGAAAAATATTATGCTTATCTTGTATTTAACACATAAATAGGTGTCCTTGCATTCATCCATGGTGTTATGTTACTGAACTCTCCTAATTTCCAGTCTTGGGCGTATGGGAGGATATTTGATCCTACATTGTTTAAGCGTACATGCTGTTGTCTCTTTATATAATATGTGATATTCTTTCTTCATGGGAAGATATTTGATCCTACATTGTTTAAGCGTACATGCTGTTGTCTCTTTATATAATATGTGATATTCTTTCTTCATGAGCCAGTTTTGGTGTTGAGATAGGTCAATGTCTACTCTTTAACATAATATCAGTGTAGAGTCAGATCCATCCCTGATATTGAGCTACCTAACGATGAGCCACACATACTATGTTACTCCATTCTCAGATGTCTAGCCTTGGGCGCGTAAGAGAATTGTTTTGGATCCCATATCAAGTGTATGAGATGTAAGCTTCTTATATAGTATTTGACAATATTTGTTAACAGTACTCCATTTAATTCAACTCTCACTCTATTCGCCTCCGGTTTCATGAAATTTGGATAGGAATACACCACAACGTTAATCTTGAACACCTCTCCTTGATGCTTCTTCCTGTCTTGGCCTGGTCTATTCTGTGCTTGAACTTGCTTTTTGAACTGAAACATAGCTCAGTTGTTGCTTGATTGCCAGTGAATTAGGTCGATGATCTTAGAGGCATATTGAAGATACTGGTTTTCTTGAATTTTTCAAGGCGTATGATATAATGACGAGCTTACAGGATATTTATAATAAACAATTTTTGAGAATTCTTAAACAAAGTGATGAGAGAGCTCTTTCCAGTGCCTCCTGATTTATGATCAATCCTGGATTTAGATCTTGATATACTGCTGTAAGAAATGTGATTCCCCCTTTTTCCCCTCTGGTTGATATGCTGAGCCGTTTTATTTCAGGACATATAATGAGTGGTTTGGTGAAGGCTTATTATGTGTTGAGTAGAAGATAACATTTCTCGTCTTGGTAGATTTGCTGATGATACTTTCGTTTCATTAGGTTTGACGAGAGTGCCTTTAACAAAATAGCATTAGCAATTTGGAGTTCACTTCGGTCTTGCAATGAACGTGGTCGTGAGTAGGATGGTGGTGATTTTATCTTCATAGGCCTTTCACTTGCATAGGATTGCCTTTAGGTGTATTAACCTTCCGGATCAATTACTCTTCATTAACTTCTTCGAAGGAAGTTTTATGGGTCAATTCACTGGAAGCAACAGCTTCCTTTTTTCTTGGAACCTGTATTACAGAATGTCTTTCGAGCACTAGTTTTTTTTTTCTGGCTTTACTCAAAATCTTTGAAAGATATGCAAATAAAATAATGAAGCTAGTGCATGACCCTCTCAAGGGGTACACATAGGTGTATAACTTGTTGAGACCCCTTCTAAGAGGGACGTGTAGTCTTGGATAATTTGATGTTGGAGAGCATCCCTCAATTAGGAAAATGGTTGTTAAAGTTTCGGAGAACCTACTTCTGCTTGAATTGGTTGATTAAAGCAAACAAGTCTCTGGGTTGAGAGAGAACTAAGATGCTATGATTAGTCGAGTTGTTACATATTCTAGTCTATGGAAATTTATCATGTTGGTCTACTCTTCTTTCTTTTCTTTCGTTTCCTTAAAAGTAGGTGATAGTGCATTAGCTCTCTTACCCCTGGAATAGGAATACCTTTTATCTTTGATTTGCCAATTATTTTTGTTAACTCTCCCGCCTCGAAATATTTGCCATTTCATCCTTCTGTCATGGGAATGTGAATCACTTTGACCCTTTCCATAAATCCCAGCTCTTTGGAGGTTGTAAGAACATAAAACCAAAACAACCTGTAAGAGTATAAAAGAAAACTAACTGTGTTGCTCTTCATTTATCATCTTTAAGGAGTTTCCCTCTGTTTCTCTTTCGTTTGTGAAACTAAGACCGGCTTCAGTAAGAACCGAGGGGTTTTACTTTGTCCTTGGAGCCCTTAATGTTGCATTATGTGCATGAACAGCAGTGCAAGTATTCTCCTTTACCTCTATATTTTTATACCAAAGCAGAAATGTGGCACAAGAGTATTAGAGCGATTTGAGCAATCTTTATTGCTTTATATACACTTTCTGAGCTTTCTGTCAGTAAATTAGGAATACAGCTTTGAGAAGAATGATAAGATTCTCTTGGTAATTACTTTGTTAATTGTGATAAATGTCTATTTGTTAAGCATATAGCGAGGTGAATCTGCACGAAGCTAAAACAATATGGACAATTAGATTCTCCATGTTGGAATTTCAAACTGGTTGTCCATTTCAGGAATCTCCTCCTAAACTAAAGTGTGTGTGGGGAAACAAACTCCAGCTACTTTATTTTCCAGACGCCTGTGATTACTAGCTTATCTCTTACTTGGATGTTTATCTCAGTGACTGGAATCCCCATGCTGACCTGCAAGCAATGGCTAGAGCTCATCGGCTTGGACAAACAAATAAGGTTATAAATCTTGCTCTCCCAACCCCCACCTCTCACCCAAATGATTATAAACCTTGTAGTCCCCATTTCCATGCCTAAATGGAGGTCATATGATTTTGCTTAGTGAATTCGACCTGTATATATGAATTGAGAGCTTATACTTTTGGCTGTTGCAGGTGATGATCTTCCGACTCATAACAAGAGGAACCATTGAAGAAAGAATGATGCAGATGACTAAGAAGAAAATGATTTTAGAACATCTCGTTGTTGGAAGACTCAAAGCTCAAAACATCAATCAGGTAACATATTCACAAGCTTGAATTAATGGTACCTCAGGACCACACAAATATTCATTGGTATATAAGGTTGATATCTTAGACATCTTAGAATAAGGTTCTACTCCTCTCAATCGGGCTGTGATTTTTCAGTACCTCGTACAATTACAGTCTGGTCTGCACTTTTTCACCAGTCACCATTTGATGAAGGGAGGTTGCATATCATCATAGCTCAAAAGTGTGTGGGGAAAGACTGAGACACCCTTAAAAAGTTGCTTTTCCAGTCCTTGTTAGTGAACCAGATTGATATTGGGAAGTTAATACAGTGGAAGTTACAAAGAGAATTCTGGGGCATGGCTGAAATTGCGTGCAAGCTACTTGTACAACATGCAACTCACATTCCAAAGTGAGTTGTATTAAACGTACAAAAAATATGAGGTTTTCCTTGTAGGTATATCAAGAAAGATTAAGCACCAACTTCAATTCTTGTGGCTTTTGTTCCTTCTTGGTGATTTTCCTTATTATAAGAGTCTCTTTCTGTAATTCAGTGATAATATAAACATTAGGCCTAACTCAACCCCATATTCTAGCTTATGAGATGGGGATTGTCCAAGACCATGTAAGAAGACCAAGGACCTCAAATCCCACCGACATAGGACAACTTAACAACCCCCTCATGCCCATACCTGCAAATTGGAGCGTGAACAATATAAATAGAGGCCCAACATCGGTAGCAATGATAGGGATGGGTCTTGCTTTGGTACCGTGATAAAATTACATTGGGTCTAACTCAACCCCAAAAGCTAGCTTATGAGGTGAGGATTGCGCAAGACCATATCGGAGATCAAGGACCTCAAATCCTAGATGTGGGACAGCTCAACAAGGGGTTCTTCGACATTGTCTCCTACTTCTCTTGTTTCTGGTCGGATAGATGGATTGCCATGTATAACCCGTAAGTTTGTAGTGAAGCTTCTTTGGATTGGAGTGGACCGGAGACCGGGGCAGACCTACCTTCAACCAAGTGGATTCAACTGAATCTGCTTGGTTGAATATTGTTTCTATTTTCATATGTGAATTTTTCTTTGGAACTGTACAAATGTTATATTGGAATCCGCTTGAGAAAGCGAACTCTTTTAGAGTCACGGCTTAAGTGGTTCAAGCGGATTCAATGTAACACTAAGGTTCTATGTTCAAACCCAGTGCTCAACATTCCCATGTACTTTTTTCTCTCAGTTCCCAGGGTTGAACACCCTACTGAGCTCTTTTTTCCCACTCTTTTTCTGTTTTTTGGGGGTAAAAAGGAAACTAATATTATTAATACTAGGAAATTAATTTGTGATTTATGTTTTTTGTTGTCAGTAACTTTTTTTTAGTGATAGGTAGTTTTGTTTTCTATGGTTCTATACTACTAGCAATTTCCGATCTGTCTTTTTAGAAAAGAACAATTTAACCTAGGGTTTGGTAATTTAGTCTTGTTTAGTTTATCATAAGCAGTGTTTTAAAAGGCGTTTTGGGGGGCGAGCTTGGGGCGAGACGCACCAAAAAAGCCCCGAGGCGATGTTGTGGGGCGAAAATCTCAAGAGGCGTATGCCCAGCAATTCGGGACGTACGCCCGGGCGTTCGAGGCATACGCCAGGCGTTTGAGGCGCGTATTTTTAGCGAGGCGTAAGCCCCAGAGACCTTTTCATATTAAAATAAAATTTGTTGAATAAGTCCATATAATACCCAAATTCTCAAAATTCAGTTTGGTAATTACTCAAAAGTTTAAAAAAAAACCCTGAAATGTATTAAATTTAAAAGTCAAGACCTTTTTTATTGATTGAAGTCCTAATTCATGGTTTTTACCAATTCTTTATCTTATCCGCTAGTCTGCTAATATCCAAAGCAACGAATATTCATTTTTTTTTTTTACAAATACAAAGAGAACTCCATTCTCCTTCATAGCAGCAAGCTGAAAGTTCAAATTGCAGGTTAGTCATCCATTTTATCCATTCATGTAGAAAACTTTATTCTTTTCGACTCAAGTTACTTGTGCTTCTAAGTAGCGTATAATAGATTGTTTTGACTAGTTTTTTGTGGGGATGGAGCACATCTATATATATATTTTTCACATATTTATAGTTTTCTTTAATTTTTATGCAATTTTACCGATTTATAAATATTTACTGTAAATTATTTTATAAAATATTAAAAAATTAAATGCCTATGGGGCTTACGCCCCTTGCCTCGGGGCTTACGCCTCACTGAGGCATATGTAAAACGCCTCGCCTTACGCCCATGCCTTTTAAGACACTGGTTATAAGTTTAAATGTCAAAAACTTTTCATGATATATACAATTTGGTCTTTTTTTTTTACTTTTATGGATTAAGTTTCTGTTATGTTTATTTGTAGTTTATAATTTTACCACAAAATGTCAGTAATGTTATTATTGAGGCTAGGAATTAAGTTATGCTAAAATTTTAAAAATTAATTAAATACCAATGGAAAAAAGTAAGTAACCCAGAAATGCTCTAAGAATTTCAAAAGAGGTGGATATGTATAAAATGCTTATAAAATTTCTTAGTATGTACTATATTGAAATTCTTAATTTAGTTTGTAAGCTCTCTTTCATTTATTAGTTGTGTTTGTTCAATTTAATTTATAACTTTGACATTGTTATTGGCTTTGTTAATTTAGTCTAATGTATAACTCATTTTCTGTTGTTTCCTGTTTGCAGTAAATAGTTTTGTTAAAGTATAGAAATTCTAAAAATAAATATATAAATTGTTATATATATTCTCATGTTAAGATTGTTATCTCTTTGTTGACTCAATTTTTTTTCTTTTAATTTATTGTCTCAAAACATTATCTAGAAAAAGGGAGTAGCGGTAAAACCGCATCTATCGTGCTTAGGCCAGTATGAAGGTTCTTAGTTTTCGACTGAATCTGCTTGTGAAAATTTCTGGATCCGCGAATGTTGGAAACTAATTAAACTTACAGGAGTCAGGCAATTAATGTGCTTTTGAATCCAAAGGCCAATCTTTAGCAGTCAGAGATGTGGTATAGTTTTAATTGGAGTGGTTGCTGTTATACCTCCTTGGTTAGCTGTCCATACAAATGTATTCTTCTTAATGACCAGCTGATGAAGCGTTCTTTGATGCGTTGTTGTCAACGAAATTTGCAGTCAGATGATGTGGTGTAGTTTTAATTGGAGAGAATGTGTTTCTACAATTAAACCATAGTTTGAGTGTATTCTTTAGTAAAAGTAAAAGCCAGTAAAAGCCAGTAACAGACCTGTCCTTTGGTGACAGACCTATTCACATGTATTACATGTATGAAGAGAATCCGGCTCTACCATGGAATCTCATTGTTTCAATGCATCACTAACAGTTTTTCATATAAAAACTTTAGACAAGGTTGACTGAAACATATAGTAGGATGGGAAAACACTATAACTCAAAAGTATGTAACTGAGATGTAGATTATGAGAAGAGCAAATGCCTTTAGGTACGACAACAAATGGAGATAGGATGGTGAAATACAATGTTAACTCCGAAATGTGTAAATGAGATGTGGATTATGAAAAGACCAAATACCTGTACGTATGACAACAAGTGGAGTTTCTATGCTTATCAAAGGCATAACTGGAGTAGGTAACAAACAGAGTAGCAGGAAAAGAGTCGTCAAGAGTTGCCGATGTATCTATATCTCGGAGAGAAATATCACTGGTGCTAGCAGGAAGAAACTCGTAGTGTAGAAGGTATAACTCGTAGAACCCCTGGGATGAGACTTGCAGAACTTGGTAAAAAATATGTTGATTTTTCAAAGAAGGTTACATCTATTGAGATAAAATACTCATTTGTGGTGGGATAATAGCATGTCTTACTTTTGCTTCATCAAAACATAGCATTTCTCACTTCTCCTAAGATGAGATTTGACCAATTTTGGTTGAAGTTTAATCTTTTCTTGATGTATGGTCATTAACACAACAAGTACAACAAACACTCTTAATGGTAGGTGTGCGGATTCTGGTCTGGAAAAAGACTGGCATGAGGAGTCTGATGTTATAACACAAAAGAGGGCATCTGATTAATAGATAACAGGTAGTTGGAACATTTGCCAAAAATGAAGAACATGATGGTAAATAAGTAAGGTACAAACAATGACATGTTGATTCCTCCTCGCCAGCTTCATTTTGTTCAGGAGTATAGGTACAGTTTGATCGGCGATTTCCTGATAACACGTGGAAGTCGTAAAAGGAATAATTGTCACTGTGTAGTACCTACATTGAAACACCAAATTGATTGCTGAATGTAGCAGCAACAACAACATATAACAACATACCTAGTATGTTTCCACAACTGGGATCTTGGGAGGATAATCTGTAGGCAGACCTTACCCCTACCTTGTGCTGGTAGAGAGGATATTTCCGATAGACCTTCGGCTCCGGTAAGCACAATATCAGCAGTAAAAAAAAAGTAATATAATCATGGAAAGGAAACATAAGCAATATGGGGCTATTAACAAATCGAAACAAAATCAATATCAGTTAATAATATGAATCCAAGAATAAGCCACAACTAGAGTAATACTAAAGGTTCCGATATGTAACGGAAGTACGCTTTACTACCTATTAATCTTTTACTCTAATCTTCGATCTCCACGGCCTTCTATTAAGGATCATGTTCTCAGTGAGCTGAAAATGCACCATATCATGCCTAATCACCTTTCCTTAATACTTCTTAGGCCTTCCTCTGCCCCTCCTTAGACTACCATGTGCAACCTCTGACACCTCCTTAGTGGGCATTTAGACATTTCATTCTCATATGCCTGTACCATCTTAGCCTCACTTCCCACAGCTTATCCTCGCTATCCCCCACTGTTGTAAAGAGCTTGAAGCGAGGAAAAACGACAATCCCTTTTCGCTTAAAGCGAGAAGCGAGAAGCGAAACACTCTCTTTTTTGAAGTGAAGCGGAATTTAAAAAAAAATATTAAAATAAATACTGCATAGACAATACATGTAACTGTAAGCAAATGTTCAATACTTCTATGTAAAAACTAAAGAGTAGCATCAATTAAAGCACAAAATGAGCATCCTATTCTTCTACATGATTGTCAAATTTTTGTATTCCACTATCATTATTATATTGCTCGTCATCTTCTTCAACTTCTTCTTCTTCATCAACTAGGGACAAAGTAGGTGCTTCTTTTCCCTTCCTTTGTGAACTTGAAGTTGAGGTACTCCTCATCAAACCATAAATCCTCTCCCCAATTCCACGCGCCTCCGCAACATCACCCAAGTGAAATAAGAAGTTTCCTCAAATACTTCTTCATCTGCGTGATATTCCGGGACCCCAGTTAGCCATTCATTAGCATCATCGATGTTGTCCAAACTAATTGGATCAATTACATGGCGAGCGTTGTAACGACGCCTCAATGTTCTATTGTACTTAATGAAGACTAGATCATTGAGACACTTCAAGGTTAGTTTGTTCCTCTTTTTGGTATGAATCTGCAAATAATAAGCAATTAGTAAGATTAGGACAATTGAGATATAATATAATTATCTCAATATACTAAATCTTTCTTCTTAGTTCTTACATATTCAAACACGCTCCAATTCCTTTCACACCCGGATGAGCTACATGTTAGATTAGAACCTTGATGGCAAACTTTTGTAATTTTGGAGTGGAATGGCCATATTGCTTCCACCATTCAACCGTAGAAGTAGAACAAATATTCAAAACATAATATTGATAAAGAAATAACTTATTAACTATAAAGCAACATATAAGCACTTACTGACCTGATGACTTAATCTTTCTTTGTATAATCACCATGTTTTTTTCCAAAAAGTTGCTCAACATTCCTATAAGTACTAAATTGCTGTGTTATTTTATCTTGCACGGATAAATCGGGTATCAACTTCTCAATACATTTAATATATCCCTTCCCCAATTCTTCATATCCTAGAATCCTCTCTTCATTGTCATGAAATAGTTTCGGGTTCAAAACAAGTCCAACTGCATGTAAAGGGCGATGAACCTAACCGTCCCACCTTTTATCTATGATCTCAAAGACTCTTTTGTGTTTTCTTTGATCACTAAAAGAGTCTTGAATAGCCTCCTTTGCCCTATCCATTGATTTGTAAGGGCAGCCCTTGGTGGCCTTTGCTCCCCATCTACCAAACGAAGCACTTTAACTAAAGGACCACCAATCTTCAACGCATGAGCCACATTGTTTCAGAATGAAGTAGAAAGTATAATATCTGCAGATTCTCTCCCTCGAGCTTCCCTTCCATAGGCACTGTTAGTGTATTCATCTGAAACAAACAACTTCTTCAAATTGCTTTTTGCTCATACATCCTATGCAAAGTCAAGAAAGCGGTAGCAAATCTTGTCTTTGCAGGTTTCACCAAGCTTTTTTGTTTAGTGAATCTCTTCATCATATTCAATAACAAATGCCAACAGTATAGGAATGCACTCTAATTGCTTGATTAAAAACTGAACTGATGGGTCTTTCCTTGAAAATGTCACCGAAGATCAAATTAATGCAATGTGCTGCACACGGAGTCCAATGAATATGCGGGTCCCCTACAGACATCAAATCACCAGCTTTAACATTTTCACTGGCGTTGTCCGTGACAACTTGAACAACATTTTCTGCTCCAATAGAGTCTATTGTACTCTTGAACAAGGAGTACATTTTGGTTGAATCAGTCGAAGAGTCGCTTGCATCAACAGACTCAAGAAACAAGCTTCCCTTTGGAGAATTCACCAAGATATTGATGATCATTTTTCCATTTCTCGCCGTCCACTTATCCATCATAATGGAACAACCAAACTTGTTCCATTCTACTTTGTGCTCCTCCACGATTTTGTTAGTCTCTTCCACCTCTTTTTTAGATATGGACCTCTAACTTCATGATAAGTTGGAGGCTTCATTCCTGGACTATATTGGCCTACGACCTCAATAAAAGCAGAAAAAGTGTCAGTATAATTAACACAATTAAAAGGAAGACCTGCATCATACATCCACCGCGCAAACATTGTAACTGCACGATCCTTCAAAATTGCTTTGGCATCAATTTTGGGATTACCACTTTTTCCTCCCTTATCTCCTGATTTTTGCGGGAAATAACAATCCATAGGACTTTTGGTCTTGCCAGTAGATCCACAACTAGAAGATATTGTTTGCATCCTTCCCCGCTTTTGTGATTTTGATGGAAGCGATGAAGCATCGTCACCTTTTTCTATTTCTTCATCATCATCATCATCAAGATTATACAGTTCTTGCTCATGAAGCATTTGAGTCTTTAACTCTTTTTTTTTTTGAAGGAATGCTTTCAATTCTTCGTTCACATGCGACGGAACTTTAGGACAAGATGCGACATTTGGATCACCACCGATTAGATGCGCTTTTTGACGATAGATTTCCCATTTGAAATCTTGTCACAAAAAGGACATCTAATTGCCATCTTATTGGTCTCGCAAACTCTTGCAGAATAAGCCCAAGCTGGGTCTTTCCTATCTTATTTTGGTGCCATTAAAAGAACAACTACGTAACACATAAGAAAGGCAATAAGAACTAAGAATAAAGGATATGAAAATAAGAGGAAAACTACCTCCAAAGGTGATTTGCTTTAGTTGGATAGCCCTCAATGAAGCAGCGCTCACTCAAGACAATCTTAGCAGAAAAAATCCCCACAGTCAACAGATGCTACATGTGTCAACAAGCCCTTAGAGACCAATAAACATCTTTTTTTACATGTGCAGTTGTTGCAGATGTATGGAACATGTTCATCTCAGCTTTTGGTCTTAAATGGGTTACGCCCGGGAGTGTTAAAGATGCGATGGTTAACTTGAGCTCTTGGAAGGTTGGGAAATCCATCAGGAAAGTTTGGAAGATGATCCTTGCTTGCATTTTCTGGTGTATCCGGACAAAAAGAAACTCTAGATGCTTTGAAGGCATTACTACTCCAAATTACGTCATTAAGTCTAGATGTTTAACAAGTCTTTATAGTTGGAGTAATCTCTCCCCCGTCAACTCCCCTGAATTTTTTTTGGACTTTGTTAGCTCCTTAACTTTAGAATAGGTCTTTTGTAATAGAGCTAACATTGTCTTCCTTTTCCTCTATCCCATTGCTCTGTAAATTCTGCATTATGCATCTTCTTGATGCTTTTTATGAAATACATTAACTTATCAAAAAAAAAAAGAAAAGAAAATGGCAGCATTTCAAACGAAAAAACAGTCCAAGAAAATGAAGAAGAAGAGGAGAAGAATGAGAAAGAAGAACCGACGGGAAAAAAAAGGTCGCCAGCATTTCGCTGCTATTTGGACGCTTAAACAGTGAAAGAATAAGAAGAAGAAGAAAAAGAAGAAGAAGAACAAGGAGGAAGAAGAAGAAATCACATACCTGGACCAAACTTGATGATCTTGAAGTTGAAAAGTGTAGAAAACTTGGAACCGTAGTCGCCTCTTTCTTTCTCTGCTGCTGCTGGAGTGCTGGTCGATATGTTTTAATATAAAAACAACTATTTTAATTAAAAAGGCTGTCACCCCTTTAAAACAGAGAAGCGCCGCTTCAGTCGTCTCGCTTCGCATCTGTCGCTTCTCGCTTTTTAGTGGGAAGCTACCGCTTTTTCATACCCGCTACGCTTCAATAGCAGAAGCGGTGGGTGGGTCGCCTCGCTTCGCTTCTCGCTTTAAGCGAGGAAACACCCTCTTTTCACAACTCTGCTACCCCCACCTTGTCCCAAATATCTTCATTTTTGATTATGTCTCTCCTAGTATGCCTACACATCCACCTCAACATGCTCATATCCGCTACTTGCAACTTCTGGACATGAGAGTTCTTAACTGGCCAACACTCTCCCCCATACAACGTAGTCAATCTAACCACCACTTTGTACAACTTACCTTTAAGTCTTGGTGGCGCTTTCTTATCACACAAGACACCCGAAGCAAGCCTCCAATATGGTGACCAAGATACTTGAAACTACCTCGCTTGGGGATGACTTGAGCATCAAGCCTCACCTCCACTTTATCATCGTGAGTTCCGCTATGGAATTTGCATTCCATGTACTCTATGTTAGTCCTGCTTAACTTGAACCCTTTAGATTGCGGGGTCTGTCTCCAAACCTCCAGCCTGACATTAACTCCGCCTCGCGTCTCGTCAATCATCACTATGACATATACAAATAACATGCACCATGGCACCCCCCGAATGTGCCGCGTCAATACATCCATCGCCAAGGCGAACAAGAACGAGCTAAGCTCTGATCTTTGTGTAACCCCACCATGACTGGGAAGTATCCCGAGTCTACTCCTATTGCCCTTACACGGGACTTAGCTCCATTATACATATCCTTATTTGTCTTGATGTATGATACAAGGACACGTCTCGCCTCCAAGCACCTCCATAGAACTTCTCTTTGGACTTTGTCGTATGGTTCTCTAGATCGATAAACACCATGTACAAGTCCCTCTTCCTCTCGCTATACTGTTCCACCAACCTCCTTATGAGATGAATGGCTTCTGTGGTTGATCGCCCCGATATGAATCCGAACTGGTTCTCGGATATAGATACTCTCCTCCTCACCCCCATTTCCACCACCCTCTCCCAAACTTTTCTAGTATTGCTTAGCAGCTTGATGCCCCTGTAATTGTTGCAGTTTTAGATATCCCCTTGTTTTTGTACAAGGGGATCATCGTACTCCATTTCCATTTTTTGGGCATCTTATATGTCCTAAAAATAACAATAAATTGGCATTTGAGCCACATAATCTTACGTTGCCTGTGCTCTTCCAAAACTCCATTAGAATCTCGTTGGGCCCAATCGCTTATCCCATGTTCATCTTACGCATAGCCTTCTCCATCTCCTTGGCCTTTATCCACCTATAGTACACAAAATCTCGGCGACTTTCGGAGTGCTCCAGATCATCCAGCACAATATTTCTATTTCCCTCCTCGTTCAAGAGTTTATGAAAGTACACCTGCCATCTTCGTCTGATCTGTGCCTTTTCCATCAATATTTTTCCTTCCTCGTCTTTGATGCGCTTCACTTCGTCCAGGTCGTGGGCCTTCCTCTCTCTCATCTTGGCTAGCTTATACATTTTTTTGTTTCCGCTTTTACCCTTAAGTTCTTCATACAAGCGTCCAGATGATGTTGTCTTTGCTGCCTTGATCGCTAGCTTCGCTTCCCTCTTAGTCGTCTTGTACCACTCTTTTTCGTCCTCTTCTCCTCGTCTTTGCTCTCTATCAACTTCAAATATGCTGCTTTTTTGACCTCCACTTTTCCTTGGACCTCTCGATTCCACCACCAGTCTCCTCTGTGCCTCCTAAAGTAGCCCTTTAAGACCCCTAACACCTCTCTAGCTGCTTCCCTGATGCAATTCGCTGTCTTGTCCACATACTACTGGCATCCCCACTACTCGGTCATGCCCCATAATCCTTAGCTTCTCCCCCAACTCCTGGGATTTCTCCTTAGTCAAAGCTCCCCACTTGATCTTAGGTTGACCATACACAACCTTGTTTTTCCTCTCCCTTGTAATCCCCAAGTCCATTACCAAGAGCCTATGTTGGGTCACGAGGTTCTCGTTTTGGATAACCTTGCAATCCGTGCATACCCTTATATCACTCTTCCTGAGAAGTAAGTAATCAATCTGGGTCTTGGCCACCGTACTCTGGAAGGTGGCAAATGCTCCTTTTTTTGGAAACTCGAGTTTGCTTTCACCAAATTAAAGGCTTTAGCGAAATCCAACAACGAGGTTCCTCCTTCGTTTCTAACTCCAAAATTGAAGCCGCCATGCACATCGTCATAACCCCAGGAGATAGTCCCGAGGTGGCCACTGAAATCTCCTTCTATGAATAGCTTCTTGGAAGATGGAATACCGTGCACCACCTCGTACAAATCCTTCTAGAATTGTCGGTTGACCTCCTCATCCAAGCCCCCTTGATGCGTAAGCACTAATAACGGTGAAAGTAAGCCTTCCAAGAACCTGTTTAATAGCTATCAACCTATCGTTCACCCTCTTAATCTCCACCACTTGCTCCATCTGATTCCTATCAACCAAAATTTTACACTTCAAGCTTCCAAAGTACCACAACTTAAACCCGTCTACATCCCTAGCCTTAGAATCCGCCCACCTAGTCTCCTAGATAGTTTGAAAGACAGAAAACAACGTAAACAAGGTTTCCTTAAAAACGCACAAGTGAGACCCTTGTGCTGAATTTTACCCTAGGTTTCTTTAGCAAGGTAATCAAGAGAGAACGTTTTAGCCTTGTCTGCTGGAGTATCCTGATCAAATTCAAGAGATGGAGGTCTCATCAAAGACTTGAGGAAGTATACTTGAAGTTTGTAGATGAAATGGCGTTGGAAGTTTAATATTGATATAGAATTTCTATGGGGAAATGTTAGTGCTAGAGAATGGAATGGAAGGTCAATGGTCCATGGAAGTTGCCAAAGTAACATATGGTTTTATTATTTGGAAAAGCATAAGCAAGATGTGTCCTGAATATTTGGTGAGAACTGAGCATAGCTTAGGAAATGGAAGAACAATACCTTTTTGGTATGACATGTGGATCTTTCATCGTAGCTCAGTCCCCTGGAGCAACATTGGCAGAAAGCAGAGGTTCTCGTACTTGGAACTGGACAACAAAACACTTGGCTCTACACTTAAACTAATGTCTTCTGAATAAAGACTTCAGTTGAAGTATAAGATAGATTAGAAAAATTGTACAGTATCTTTTGTGACTCCAATTAATGAAGGACCAAAGGACGTTGATTCAAACACCAGAAGATGAGTCTGAAGAGAAATAATCTCACACAACAAAAAGTCGACAATCATAGAAGCAGGTCAAACGAAAGCTGTAGAGAAGGTTATAATACATATCGAAACAAGCAGTCAGATAGATATAACCTGTTAAGGTCGTTGACCTCTTAGAAATCAACTGGTGCAAGTTGCAAAGAGACAAGATTGTGGAAGCATGTAGTTCAAATTTGAGAAGTCACAAGTTAATGATGTGGAGCAGATAGAGTAAAGATTAGTGGATATATTGCGGCTAGATGGATCACCGTCTTCAAGCGAGTTGTCAAATTTGAAGTCCATGAGATTGATTGACATGTGGCAATCGACTGTGAAGGTTTGGCGATGGGCTTTAGGTAAATTGTTTGCTGGGGTTCTCGAGTCTTTTTAGCGGGGTAGTGAGGCTAGAAGACTGATGAAAGAACGAACATTTGCAAACAATCATTAGGAATATTTTGGTCTTTATAGATCCTTTGGCAGCCCAGTAGATATTCCAATGAGCAGCGTATACTTGAAGAATATGATGAAAAGAGTGAGAAGTGAAAAAGACTTGATTATTCCCTTGCTCGGTCAGAAATTTATTGTGATTACATATGTCATAACTTTGGTAGATTATTATGTCCCAACTTTGGTAGATTATTGATTATAGGAAAGATTACAGTCTCTAATCTAGGCATAACTAGAGCAATTAAATCAAATCAAATCTAATGGCTCTAATTAATGCAGAACATTTATAATCTCAATATTACATATCAAAAACCTTCTGGGGATGCTCAACATTTCGATATAATACTGCCTATTAGATGCCCATTCATATGTATGTGAGGCGGCTCTGATTGATTCCTTAATGCAGGAAGAACTTGATGACATCATAAGGTATGGGTCAAAAGAGTTATTTGCTGATGAAAATGACGAGGCTGGGAAATCTCGGCAAATTCATTATGATGATGCTGCAATAGATAGGTGAGTTTTACTTATTAAAAAAATAGATATGTAAGTTTTGTTTACCTGAAATGGCTTCTTAACTTTTTCTTCATTTAAAATATAATTTTGGGGTGTAACTTTTTTAGTTGCATATAGGACATCTCCCTCTGTCTTATTAGTTGGACCTTTTGATGCGTCCAAACAATTTGACCTATTCCTTAGATGTCTAGTATCTCTCCTTTGAGATAAAAATTGATTTATCTCTCCGTCATACTCCTAATCTCACCATTCTTTTCCAGATGAAGGTAATAGTTATATTTTTTCTATATTGATTCTATGAATTTTTTAGATGCTCAACATTTTCACATTTTAAACAATTAATTTTAACACGACTCTACCAAACTCAATGTAATAATTTATTCAAACATTTTACTCTTAGATTACGCTCATGTCGAAATGGGTCGAATTTATTGGGTGGAAGGGAGTATCTTAATACTTGTGATGTTTTATAAAATGTATAATTTAAGTAATTTATTCATTCTATTAATTCTTAGATTACTTGATCGTGAGCAAGTTGGAGATGAAGATGCTGCGGTGAATGATGAAGAGGACGATTCATTTCTGAAGGCTTTTAAGGTTTGTACTCCTCTAGCATTTTAGATCAGAATCTAATTTTTTGGAATTATGACTTGCAATTGAAGAATTATAGCCAGATTCACTAAAGTACTTAAATATGAAATTGAGTGTTGTGAATTACTTCTTTCTCGTGGGGGCATTTGGACGTAAGAATTGAATTGTAAAATTCTCGAAAAATCCAAAATACATCTTCAAGTGAAAATTGAAAAATTTATGACCAAACACTGATTTCGAAAAAAAGTAAATTTTTTCTATGTCCAAACAGGCTCAATGTTGCAATGATTCTTCTTTGGGCTGGTTCTACTTATGTTTTAGTGATGTTCAAAATTGACTTGGAATTGATACTATGACTACAACAACAATAACAACAACAACAACGACCCAGTGGTCTGGGAAGGGTAGTGTGTACGCAAACCTTACCCCTACTCCGGAGGAGTAGAGATTCTGTTTCCGATAGACTCTTGGTGACTCACGATTACTATATTGTTATTATGTATTGGATCCTGAAGGTAGTAATGATAATTATAGTGATGATGTTATAAACACTAACTTCATATATGTAAGGTATCTTTTTCTTTTTGTTTGTAATTTCACCACGAAAAGCATGCACTTCTCTCTTAAGCGCCAGGAGTCTTGTTGCTTCATTTTTCTCTTTTTGGCCTCTTATCGCATTTTAATAATGCTGGCTTGACAATCTTAAAGTAGTTAAGTGTAATGCATTAAAAGTTAAATAAATTCATTTGTGATTTTAAGTACATTTACTCCCCCAAAAAAGGAAAAAAAGAATGAAATAAATACATGTTAAACGAACTTACTTAGTTAAACTGTAAAGCATGTTATGATTAGTCATGAAAGAAGACACTTTTCATCAAGTATACTCGCTTCTTGTTTTTGTCAACAATTTAACTTGTAGCATAATATCACTAGTTGTATTGGTGAGGCATCTTTCTGAAGATAAATATATAGGTTGAAATAATTGATCACCAAAATAACTATATATATTTTGACTTATGATAGAAATCTCAGCTAGTTATTATTTTCGAGTTTTTATATTTAATTTCATGTAAATTTCAAAAAGAATATGTCGACTCAGATCCAGGACTGTGGCTATTAAAATAAAATTTCCTGGTCAGTGTGAACTTGATATTTCTGCGCTAAATTTTGGGGATTGGCAACTCTCACGTGATTGGGTCATTCTATCGGTTTGATCAAATACCACAAAGTTCGCTACTCCTTTTCAGGTGTTCCATTGAGGCTTGCTATCCAGGATAAGGAGTTCTTATACATATGGACTTGCAGTTTGGAGTTGTAGAGAATAAATTTGATCTAGTGCAAGTTGATAGAGTTAAATGCAAATAAATTTGATGACTTTTATGCTTTTCTTTAAGGATAATGAATAAACAATGTTGTAATCATTGATATACTAAATTTCTGATTTAGTTGGGTAACTGCTATAATTTAAAAATTCATAGCTGCATTTTTGGCTTTTCTTTTTTCGTTTGCTTATATAAGCTGCTGAATGTCTCAGGTAGCTAATTTTGAGTACATTGAAGAAGCAGAAGCAACAGCAGAAGAGGAAGCACCACCAGCCCCTATGGAGAATAAAGCAACTGTAAACAATTCTGAGAGAGCAACTTATTGGGAAGAATTGTTACGAGATAAATATGAAGTGCATCAAGTTGAAGAATTCAATGCTATGGGAAAGGGAAAGAGGAGTCGTAAGCAGGTGTGAATTGTCCTTTGCATGTTTATTCAATTTGTCGTTTATCCTGTTGAATAAGTTTGATGGCCTATTAAGCACTGTTTCGTGCCTCTCTGTTTCATGCTCTTCAATAATTTCTGGTATGTGCTCTTTCTTGGACATGTTAATCTAGCCATTTCTCGCGACTTTTCCTTTTTGATTTCTCCATTTTATATCTTATTCTCTTCCTAGATGGTGTCCGTTGAAGATGATGATCTTGCTGGTCTGGAAGACGTGAGCACTGATGGAGAGGATGACAACTATGAAGCTGAAGCTGATTCAAGTGATGGTGAGACAGCTTCACTGGGAACGCCAGTTGTGAGGAAGGCTCACAAAAAGAAAGCCCGCGGTGGGATATGGGTTCTCAATCTCATTTTTGAATTTCAGTTAAGACTAATATACTATGATATCTTAGTGAAGAACATATTTTCTTTTGACAGTGGATTCTGCTGAATCGCACCCTTTGATGGAAGGAGAAGGAAGATCATTTAGAGTGCTGGGCTTCAATCAAAGCCAAAGGGCAGCATTTGTTCAAATTTTGATGAGGTTTTGTTTTTTCTGTATTCTTTTTCTGCTACATTTTTCTTTATATTTTCCTCCCACAACTTCCTACCATTGAGTTTGGGATTGAGACGTAGTTGCTGTTGTTATAGTTGTTGTTCTTGCACTGACTTTCTACCATTCTGAATTTGCATCTTTTGTGCATGCAAAACTTGAAAATGTTGGAGATAACTTCTCTTCTTGACAGATTTGGTGTTGGTGAGTTTGATTGGGCAGAATTCACTCCACGATTGAAGCAGAAAACTTATGAAGAAATTAAAGAGTATGTGCATACATCAACTTTCAAGTTGTATATTTCCCAATCTTCTAAATTAGGCTATTTGTAATGTGCAAATTCTGTGTTGCTCTAGGCAGTAGCTATCTCTCAACTAAATGTGTTTGCAAGTGAGGGGTAGACCTAACTTGCCTTCTATTGCTGAACCACTACCTCTTTCTGGTCTCAAAAGTTGCTCATCATGCATCTTCTTACTCTTCTCCTTCTCTCTGTCTCACTCCCAGATATTTTATGCATCTGAGTATACCGATTGAATAATTGAGATACTTGCGGATGGAACATTTGGTCCTGTGCCTTCCCACCAAATGTTAATTCGATAATTTCTACAATTTTGATGCTTTGTCAATATCAGTAGACAGCTTGATGTGGTATAACGTCTTCAAAGCTATGTTATGTTATGGTAACTATAGGTAAAATTAGACCTGTTGAAAAGTAAAGTAACATCACTGTGCCAGTATAACTTATCCCCCAAAAGAACAAAGATTCTTCTTGTGCATCTATGATGATGTGGTATTATTTCGACAAATTCCTAATTTTGTATGTCTCTTGTTGAATAGACATACCTAGTGCCCCAATTTCTGCTGGAAAAGTTTTTTCCAGTCACAATTTCACTAAATGAATAACCTCCCCTAGTGATCTCCACTTGATTTGTCTGAAATTTGCAGATAATATGTACTGACATGTTCTAATCTCTGTCATACAGTTATGGAGCTCTCTTTCTGTCACACATAGCTGAAGATGTCACTGACTCGCCAACATTTTCAGGTGAAGAAAATATATTTCTCTTTAAATTCATGGTTTATGATTCTTATAGGCTTTTGTTTCTCCTTTTTCTCCTCCTTTACCCTCTTGCTGATCAGGAAACATTTAAATACTTTTGATTGCAGATGGGGTTCCAAAAGAAGGACTTAGAATACAAGATGTGCTTGTTAGGATAGCTGTCTTGCTGCTTATAAGGGACAAGGCAAGTCTTTATTTCTGGCAAAGGATATGCTATTGCATATCTCTGATATGCCAATGTCCCGTATAGCTTCTAATTGTAGTATCGAACTCTCACAGGTGTGTGTGCTAAACTGGGCCTTCGATAGTATGTGTTAGATGTTTTCCAATACACATATCCTATTTGTTTCTCTAGTCTCATTCTTCTAGCAACTTTTTTGTTTATCACGGTTATACAAAAATCATAACTTTTAAACTTAATATCCAGTTCCAAATTCAATTTGTGTCTTTATAAGTTCCTACAATTATCGTGCCTTTTGTGTTCGCCTCCACACGACGTTGCATCCTCATTTGTGCTACCGTGATTATAACTTGGTTTTTTTGGCATGAAAATATGAGAAAAGAATTTCATGTTTTAAAATACAAAAAATGGAAGTTTCTCTTATTTCATGGTTAATGGTATTATGCAATGTGGTTGAGGTATAAGACAGGTATAAATATGATGTGACTTGTCCAAAAATAGAATGTTAACATCCAGTGCTGTTGCTGGATTTCTTCTTGTAATGTCTGGTAGTGGTAAAATAATTTATAAGTATGATGTCTACTTGTTTTTTATATAGTCCTTTTGATGCTATCAAATTTTTATGTGGTCTTTAATTTCCAGTAAAACTGAAGCTTTTTACCTTAAGTTACATTGTCTGATGACTGTAGATCTTCATTAAACTACAATTACAGAGGTGTGTTCATGGTTAAAGGTTGATAGGTATTTTCTGCTGTTTCAGGTGAAGGCTTTTTCAGAAAAGACAGGTGGCCCTCTTTTTTCCGAGGACATTGTGTTTCGGTTGCCTGGATTGAAAGGTGGAAAGCTTTGGAAGGAAGAGCATGATCTGCTGCTGCTACGAGCAGTGTTAAAGTATGTAACTTTCATCTCTGCTCATCTATATCATGAATTTAGGAACTGTCGAACCAGTTGAAATAATTCTGTAGGTCTGAAATTGTACTTTATAAAGAAAGACAAGTATACGAGTTGATCAGATTGCATATACCAGTAGTGAAGAAAGACGTAAAAGTCTGGATTAAATTTAAAGAGATGAAGGCTCTTAAAAGATGATCCTTTCTATTGGTCTCGTACTTAATTGGCTTACTTTCCTTTCATTTATCACAACTACTTGAACCCTTCCTCAAATGCTAAAAAGTAAATATGGTATATATATCTCACAAATTCACAGCAACATATTAAGATGCTGATAACCTTGACTCCAAAAACTTGATTGGAAGAACTTATCCTGCACCTTATAAATGTAAAACTTGTTTAAATGCTCCAAATCTTGGCTGAATAACTGGAAAGAATTTGCTGTGATCAGTTTATGTTTCATGTCATAATTTTTACTGTTTGACATCAAGATTGCCATGATGCATCTTGCATATGTTCTAGACCCAAACTTATAACGATTGCACTGTGTTTCGAGGCCTGGTCTTTCTTATTAATCTGCTTCAGACTGCAATTTTGTGTGTTCACACCATGGAAACCATCATCTCACAGTTGCTCCTTGAAATACAAGTTTCTGTATTTAGGGTGATGTATTTTTCACTGTACATTTCTATTAAGTTCATCTTAGTTGATTGGTTCATCTCTGGATTTCGGCAACTGGGAGCATAACTGTTAAATCAATAACTGCGGTAGAGATTGCCAAGTTCTGCTGATATTGTTTTTATTTTGTTATGTCTTTCTGGTTGTGTAGGCATGGTTATGGAAGATGGCAGGCAATTGTTGATGATAAGGAGTTGAGGATTCAAGAGATCATCTGTAAAGAGCTCAATCTTCCCTTCATAAATCTACCGGTTCCTGGAGGTTCTCAGCCACAAGTTCCTCCTGCTCCAGGAGCTTCCCAAGAACTTCCTGCTTCCAGAGTTTCCCAAGCTCAAGTTACTGTACCTGGATCTTCTCAAGCAGCAATTGGTGTAAATACAGCTAATGCTGGGCCTGCTGGAGCTGCTGGAAGTCAGGTGAAAGCTACTGGTGATGGGAATGCCTATGGAGCTGACCTTTCACATGGGACAAGCGATCCTTCAAATAGACCACAACCTTACCAAGATCCGTCTTCATTATATCATTTTAGAGAGATGCAGAGAAGACAAGTGGAATTCATAAAGAAAAGGGTGCTGCTTCTTGAAAAGGGCCTTAATGCTGAATATCAGAAAGAAGCCTTTGTAAGTTGTCTTATTACAACAACAACAACAACATACCCAGTTTAATCTCACAAATTGGGTCCGGGGAGGGGCGTGTGTACGCAGACCTTACCCCTATCTTGTGCAGGTAGAATGGTTGTTTCGGATAGACCTTACCCCTAACTTCGCCTCCTTCCTCGCTGTTTTATGCCACCCGTTGTTCGTCCTTTTCTCCTCTTCGTCTTTGCTTTCCATCAACTTCAAATAAGCGGCCTTCTTGGCTTCCACTTTTCCTTGGACATCTCCATTCCACCACCAATCCCCTCTGTGTCCACCAGAGTAATCCCTCGAGACCTCCAACACCGCTCTAGCCGCGTCCCTAATGCAATCCGCCGTCCTGGTCCACATACTACTCGCATCCCCACTACTCCTCCAAGCCCTTATTGCTATCAACTTCTCCCCCAACTCCTGAGATTTTTCCCTTGTCAAGGCTCCCCACTTGATCTTAGGTTGACCATACACATCCCTCTTCTTCCTCTTTCTCTTAATCTCTAGGTCCATTACCAAGAGCTTGTGTTGGATCATAAGATTCTCACTCGGGGTAACCTTGCAGTCCATGCATATAAACCTTTATCACACTTCCCAAGGAGTGTGTAATCAATTTGGGTGTTGGTCACCTTCGGTGACCAGGTGCTCCTTCTGCTTCTGAAAACTCGAGTTAGCTATTACCAAATCAAAAACTTCAGCGAAATCCAACAAAGAAGTTCCTCCATTTGTATCCTCAAAACCGAAACTGCCATGCACATCGTCATGCCCCTTTCCGCTCCATTTGTATCCTCAAAACCGAAACTGCCATGCACATCATCATGCCCCTTTCCGATGTGATACTGGATTGCATGTGATCTAATTATAAAATCCATCAATTTATGCCTCAACCCAAACAAGTTGGGGTTTTCTATATGAATCTTCACCTCTCCATTATGCTCAACTCATGTCATCATCATACCTAAATATATTTTAATATATAAACAATAATAAATAATACTAATAATGTTAGAAGTTCTCTAACAAGTCTGAAACTTATTCCCAACTAGTAGATATTGCCTATATGGATCTTTTTATTCCATTGTGCCCTAACTAAGTCTACATTAATTCTAAGCATTTGTAGGTCTGTCGAGACAATTTCTTTCCTTGTAATTTTTAGGTCTACCTTGTCCCCTTTTTAACACTTCCACTATTATAGTTCCACACCTAATGACCGATGCATCTGTAGGTTGACGCAGGACACGAACAAACCATCTCTGGCGACGTTATCTTTTTACCCTCAGTGTGCTACTTGCACTTTCTGGGGAATGTGGTCATTATTAATCTTATTTAATCTTGTATAGCCGTGCATCCATCTTAGCATCCGCATCTCTGCAACACTCGGCTTGTGGATATATTGGAATTTTGGTGGCCAAGCATTTACTACCCTATAACATTGTCGGTCTTATAGTTGTTACATAGACTTTAATATCACTTTGGTCAGTATCCTTCTATCATATAACATTCTGGTAGCACTTCACCATTTCAGCCATGCGGTTTTAACTTTGTGAGTAACATCTGTATCTGTCATTCCATTCTATTGAAAGCTTAGATATCGAAATTGTATTCATTTTGGCACAACAATCCGGTTTAGTCTCACTCAACGTCGCTCTTCTCATGTTGACTAAATTTGTTGGGCATGTATTACGTCTTACTTTTACTTATCCTAAAACTCTTACTCAATAAGGTGCTTCTCCATGGTTTAAGCTTTTGCTTGACGCCCTCTCTGGTTCTGTCATATCATCAGTAAATAGCATACATCATGGGACCTTATCTTGTATTATGTAGGTTAGCTCATTCATAACTAGAATAAACTAGTAGGGGCTCAATGCCGATCCCTGGGTATAGGCCCACTGTCGTGGAAAACTCCTTTATAAAATCTCCTACTACTGTTCTCACTCTAGTGACGGCTCCTTCATACATGGCTTTTCAGTATATTTCAAATCAGATTAGAGAACTAATTCAAGTAATTTCACATGTACTCCCTCCGTTTCAATTTAGATGAGGTAGTTTGACTCGGTATGGAGTTTAAGAAAAAAAAAGAAGACTTTTGAAACTTATGGTTTTAAAAGCTTAAGGGGTAAAAACTTTGTGGGGCCATGTCATTTGTGTGATTATAAAAGCTTCTCATTAAGGGTAAAATGAGCAAAATGAAGAGTTTAAAGTTGAATTATTTTCCATTGTAGAAATGTGTCATTCTTTTTGGAATGGACTTATACGGAAAGTGTGTCATCTAAATTGAAACAGAGAGAGTATCTGTTTTATGTTCTCTGAGATTCATAGTACTATGTGCCTGGTTTGGCAGGTTAGCTCATGAATGGAACAGCATGTTCTCACTAGTATAGAACTTTGGGGGTTCCCAACTGTATATAAGGATAGATTTTTCCTCTATATTCAATCAAGCCTTGAGAGTTTGACCCGCTCTCTTGAGAAAGAACTGTTGGATATGTTTGAAACTCACTACAATTCTTGGACTTGCTTAATTGCTTCAAATTCTGCCTGTGAACCAGTTTTTGAAATCTAGGTCACCAGGTGTGGCAGCTCCATTGGTTACTTCTGTGGAGAGCTACACTTGTAATGTGTTATACTGATCCTTGCATGTTTCTTCTAGGGTGATGAAACATCTCATGAACTGCCTAACGAAGAGATGGTGTGTGATACCAAGGCTGCGGATGAACCAAATCGAAATTTTGATGAAGCCAATACTGAAATGACTGATCATTTCCCTAGACTTGTAGCAATTTGTAAGTAGAGACATTTCCCTCCTCGAGTTTTCTATAGTGTGTCATGTAGTAAAGGCACTGACCTAGCATCCAATCATGCACTTCTTTGAATGCAGCTCCACAGGGGATTTCTCAAGTTGCTTGTGATCGTAAACCAGATCGTTTAGGTGTTGCAGAGCTTTATAACAAGGTGAATATTTCACTGCCAAACATACTTCGACTTCATCTTATTCATAATTTGACAAACTTGCCAGCACAAAGACGATAAAACCACATATTTCTCATCAAGTATTCTAAAGATGAAACTTGTATATTTTTTTGTCTGTTCTGCAGATGTGCGAGGTACTCTCTGGAGATGTCCAAGATTCATTAAATGTGAGTCACCCTAGTATGAGAAAGAACGTCCTTCCATTGGAAGCGATTTGTCAACAGATGAACCAAATTCTTTCTTCATCACATCAAAATACTCCTAATTTCAAGAAGGAACTGGTTCAAGAAAATAGGGATTCTGAAGCTAGTAAATCCAGTATTCCAGTCCTATCATCTCAAGTAGATAATAGGGTGCTCAATACCGAGAAAGAAGATGACAGTCATCCAAAAAATTCAGAATCTGTATCCAAGAGTGCTAGCAATTGTACAGTTGCAAGCATGGCTGAGAGCAACGAGCACCACAACATTTCTCCTGCAGAAGTTCCAGAGACTAGACCAAGTGGTTTATCAACCGGAGAAGCTGATATAGAGATGGTGGATCATAGTGACATTTCCACCACCAATGTTGAAAGAAAAGAAGAATTAGGTTCTGAGGCTGTTCGTATAGATGATGATTAAAAGTGAATCTACATTTTTCTACTTTTGTCTGCTAGCTGCTATAAACACTTGTAAAAAATGACGGTGACATTTTTCTACTTTTGTCTGCTAGCTGCTATAAACACTTGTAAAAAATGACGGTGACATTTTTCTACTTTTGTCTGCTAGCTGCTATAAACACTTGTAAAAAATGACGGTGACATTTTTCTACTTTTGTCTGCTAGCTGCTATAAACACTTGTAAAAAATGACGGTGACATTTTTCTTACTCCAAGTTGATAAACACTGCTGAGGGAGGAGCCTCTGTGTTGTACTCTATTCTCCCTAATATCCCATGTTTTGATGGACATATTATAAAATGAGAATCAGCATAGTCATACTTCAGAGTTCTGGTCTTCTCACAGGTTCTACTGAGTCATTCTCCGTATTATTGCAGTAGAATGAAACTTCATGGTTTTTCAGAGAGTTTTGCTGTGTATTCTTGAATGAAGTCTATTCCTTAAGTTTAATCTGATGAAATCTATTAAGTCTTTCTTGTAGCTTCCCATCTTCATTGCGGACATGACATGTGCTTCACCAAAATAGGGAAAAGGGGAAACTGTCTAGGCGAAGTTGCGGATACCTCTTATTCTACTTCTTGTATTGTTTTTAGTAAACTTTGGAGATTTACTATGATAATATTACTTTGGTATTTTATTTTTCCTTTAACTATGATTATTTTAAAAATATTTGCAACACTACAGCAGTCAGCT
>ML416580.1:617-37127 GCA_005239525.1 Nicotiana knightiana | reverse complement strand
CGTTGTACCGGGCCGGGCCGGTTAAACCGGTACACGGTTACGGTTCACTACCGGTCCGGTTACCCGTTTCAAAATAATTAAACGGACCAACCCCCTCTAACCCCCCTACCCAGCCCACCCGGCCCCCTATGAACCGGGCCGGGCCGGTTCCGATTTTAACCGGTCTGGGCCGGTCCGGTTACGGGTCAACCCGGCCCGTTTACCACCTTTAAGAGGATGGAAGTGGAACTAATTTAGTTTTAATAGAAGTAAAATATGTTTGGTTGACTTAAAGTCGTTTTCATAATCTTAAGGGCTAAGGAAATTTTTTAAAATCTTGTTTATCTTAAACTTAATATATAAATATTTTTTATATATAAATTTATTTGGTATGGTTTAATATTTTTTCGATTTATTTTTGTAAAATTAAAAAAATGATCTAATTATTCGGTACTGTTATATATTTGCATAAAAACATACGATTTTATAAAAAGAATCTCTTAGTCGGTTCGATCAGTTTAATCGGTTTTTAAAAGTTCATCGACACCCCTACTTAGCGGTCATTTGATTACTAGGTGTAATAGACAAGGATATCTCGTGAGATTAGTTATCCTATCTCCTATATGTGATAGCGAATCCCATTTTAGTATAAAATTTATCCCATCACTAAACTAATATTTATATTCAAATATGGGGTTAATACAATCCAATGTTCTATCTCAAAATTAGTATCCTTAGATAACCAATCTACGCTTTAGGATTTTAAATTAAGCTCCGATACCAATAACTTTACAATGGGGTTTCCACCTATTTTAATTAGACTTCAATTATTTAAACATAGCACGATTTTTCTTCCACAAACTACTTATTGATGAAATAAATATATTGTATAGTATAAAATAAAGTGTTAAGTGTCAAATGTAAGAGGTATAGAGTGAGCAACCTGTTGCGTTGACAAATTTGCTGAATTTTGAGACTGCGAAAGTAACAACCTTTTCTTGGTTCGTACTACACAGACTCTCTCTCTCCTCTCTCTCTCTCTCTACGGAATTCAGTTTCCTCTCTTTCTTCTTCTTCTCTCACAATTAAAATTGGGCAATCCCAAAAGGGTATATCATAGAATCTTTATTTCCCGCATTTCTTCAATCTTCATCCTATTTTTGTTACTCGCTTTCTCATGGATCCTCCTACCTCATGGGACTCCTTGCGAAAGCAGGTAATTTTTTTTCCATCTTTATGAATTATGCCTATATTTGTCGATGTATTTACATGAATTGGGTTGATTAAATTGGATTCATTTTTGGGACTTTTATTTGATTTCTTAATTTTTGAATATTATTAGTGAATTCTGAAGCTAAAAGGAATAAACTTTTCTTTTGTTATTGGTCTCATGCTTATACGATAGTATTTCATTAGCCCGTAATTTCTATAAGGATGTTTACGTTTCTGCCATTTGCATAAGTTTTTGCCGTAAAGGAGTTATCTGTGCAAGTAAAGGAACAGTAAATTCATAGGCTTATTGCAATTCCCTTTTTCCTCAAATCTGAAACTTAAAAGTAGTGAACGAGATATTCCTAGGCAAGTGAAAAATATAGTCTCCAATAAGATACAAGCTTTTACAAAGCGTATCTAATCCCTTATATTTAATCAGCTGAAAGAAAATGATATACTGTTTGACTGTTGTCTTAGCTCTTGTTATGCAAAGTTGTTTTCTGTATATTTGTTCATTTGATTGCTCTGCGAGCTCAAGTATAACTGGTCCAATATCTCTTCGAGGCTTTATATCTTGAGTTCTTGACCAGATGAGGTCTAACAATCTTAGTTTATATATCCTTGGAGCCTTGACTTGAGTTCTTGACCAGATAAGGCTTAAGGGTTGCATATTGGTTTTGGATATTATGTGAAACATGTTTGGTATTGAACGGGTGATGCAAGCTCCGTAAAAGGCATCCTATTATAGAAGATCAGAAGGAAGAGGCAGACAATTAGAGCTTGGAAGTAACTCCTCTTACACTTATGTGGACCATATAGAAGGTCAAAGGAATGGTATTAGAATGGAAGTTCAGAAGGTAGTGACAGAGAAGTAGAGCTTGGAAATTAATGCTTATGTGGACCATATAGAAGGAGAAGTAGGAGAAGGTAGTTGAAGGTTTTTTGGTACTAGTTAGACTTGATCGAAAGAGTTGTTTCACTGGAACGTATTTGCTTTGTTAGATACTTGGAGCGCCTAAGCTATATTTGTTAGATCCCCTACTTTATCATATAGATCATGTATGTGGGGTTTTTCTTTTGATCAATAAATTACAACTGGGAGGGCGGCTTTTTGTTCACTATATAAAAGTGACTAAGAGCCAAAATCACTTGAAGAAACATGAGCATAGTTACTCTTTAACTTCCTGCGGACTACAGCTGATGTTTTCTTTTGGCTTGGGAGGTAGGGGGGTGGGGGGGGGGTCGTTGTGCTAATTTTCTTTGTGTTGATGTTACTATAGCACTCTGGATATTCAAATTGTACTAGCTTGTAATGGTCAGTCTCTTCGGTGATGATAGTGGTAAACTATGTTGCTTTGACTCTCCGAATATATTGTCGGATACGTGTCGGATCCTCCAACAATAGTGTATTTTTTGGAGGATCCGACACGGTATGGCACCATTTTGGAGAGTCCACGCAACATAGGTAGTAAATGAAGGAGGTTGGGAAAGCATTTTTCTTGCTTGTGCTTAACTCTTAAAGAATGTTGCTTTTTCTTAAACTTGTGATGGAAAAGAGCTTGCTTAGACGATTTGGAAGCCGGTGAGAATAATGTCAAGTGGGTTGTGTGTGACGGGGGTCCTTTTAGTTGGGCGTCTTTGCTTTAGCTTGATTGAGCTAAGGTTCTCTGAAAATAATTTTATTCAATCTATGAAAATATTTCTTGGAATGTCATTTTTAGTTACATTTCTTTCCGTTGTCATTTCTTCCTTATTAATGGTTATTACGACCAGGCACGGATGCTTGAAGCACAACTGGATGAGCAAATGCATTTGTATCGTAAAGTTGTTTCCACAAAAATTGACAGTGCGAATGATAATGATCTTGAATCCAGTATAAATCAACTACTCAAGCAGCTTCAACAAGTAAATTCACAAATGCAAGCTTGGGTTTCCTCAGGAGGATCTGAGATCTTTTCTCATACATTGACTCGCCATCAAGAAATTCTTCAGGATCTTTTTCAGGTACTTGAAATTCTTTTTCAATGTTTTCATTGTAATCTGTTATCGTCATAGTACTACAATGAGAAAGCATGGAAATTTTCTTCTAACAGAATCATGCCAAGCAAAGTAATTACTCATTTGTGGAGTTCTAAGATGAATATTACATAGAGAAGTAGCAGAGACTCACATGTACCTTTTTGTACTCCTTGCATCTTCTTGATGCCTATTAATGAATTCCCCTTACTTCATCAAAATAAATATAACATCAAGAAGTGAGGTCATTCGTAGGAGGTCTCTTTCATTTTTATTATGCTTATAAAGTGAGTCTGTTGAAGACCAAATCACCATAGCAATTAACTGAGTCCATTGAAGACCACTTCCCCTTTGTATAAGTTCTGATTTACCATCCAACTTAGCAGCTTCCCACTTGCTATTTGCAGCCGGCTCTTGTGCTTATGATGTGAAGATGAATATCTGGAACATTCGAAAATGGTTCTACAATGGTTCCAGTCTGTGTCAGGATTACAAATCAACTTTACCTACTGAGACATTACTATGCCAGCTGGTCTTTTGACTTAAGTCAAAGCATCGGTTCCCTTCATAGCAGTACAAGGACATTTACACAATGTTCTACCATACTTCAAATAATATGACGATACAAATCAACATTGTCATAATTCTATAACCAAGATTGCATAAACTTTTAATCTGTTACTAACTTTAAACTTACTTTGTACAACTTCACCGTCCTTATAAAAAATTATAAGTAACTTTTATCAACTGATGGAAAAAGCTTGTTATGCTGTTAATTAAGGGTTCAATAAACAAGCGAAAACCTAAGATTAAGGTGATTCAATATAAAATGGCTCTTCATCAACTTTATAATTGAATTCTGTCATGTGAGATCGCAACCTTGCACTGAGAATCAATGAAATGTCTTAACTAATCTCGTATATTGTGACTTGTAATTCTGTGTCAACGGATCAACACATTATTGTTTTTCCTTTCACATGAGATTCTTGAACAATGACATGTGTGATTCCAGTCATTTTATTTGGTAACAGATATCTAGTAGCATAACTTGCTATAATTCTTACTTAAGAAGGTCGTTTATACTACTAAAGAGAGCTACAATTCCTGTTGGATTATAGGAGTTTAATCAGCTTCGTTCAAGTTACAGAGCTAAAAAAGAGCATGCTTCACTGCTTGAAGATTTTAGGGAATTCGATCGGACTAGATTAGATCTGGAAGATGGCAGTGGGTCATATGATCAAGCACTCCTTAATGAGCGTGCTTCCCTTCATCGGAGTACTGGACAGGTATATCTTTGTAGTAAATTGCTTTTCTTGTTATCCTATGAGGAATGAAATTTCTTGGATATTCTCATGATGTTGAACACAAGTGAACAAACATAGTTTTTCAATATGAGCTGAATTCATTGGCTCTTTCAGACTTGTGAGGAAACTAGCAAGTTTCACCACTAGTTATGAAGTTGAATATGTTTTTCCAGAGTTAAGTCCAAACAGTTAAACTGCCTTGAAATTACTTTTACATGTTGCTTCTCTCACAATGTGGATCTCTTGTTTTCTTCAAATATGATTGTATGGTAACAGTCCTAGGTATGAATATATACATTCTATGGAAAGAAGAACTTGAACTTGTGGAGAGTCACATAACTGATTTAAGAGTAAATTATTCTAAAAACCTTTGCTATATGACTCAATTGCAGATACACCCCTTGTATTTTAAAATCAAACACTTACACCCTTTATATAATCGAAATTCTACACAAATATAACATTGGTATCCTCATTTTTGCCTCTCTGCCCTTCCAAGGTAGGGGTAAGCTGCGTACATCTTACTCCACTTGTGTGAAATCACTGGGTTTTTTGTTGTTGTTGGTATCCCCGTTTTTAAAATCAAACATTTAAACCCCTTGATACAAAGGGACGTTCATCTAACTAAGCAAATTGAGAAAAATTTGACCGGAACGATAAAAAATAAACTAAAATAAAACTGGAAATTTCATATATTTTATATAATCATTTTTCAAAAAACATAGCTTACATGCTCAGGTGCAAGAAAGTTATTACTTGTGATTTATATATCCCATTAAGTAATTTGGTCATTTTCTATCTAAGAGTTTTAGAAGATTCATGTTTCAAAAAAAAGTTTAATCAAAGGCGTGAATAAAAATTTTCAACGAAAATGTTTGTTCTCTTTCTCAAATATCATAAGATTAAACAACTAGGAACTTTCTGTTTGTAGTTTAACCTGGCTTTTAGTTATTCTATTTTAATTTACTTATTTCAGAATATACCTCCTGTTTTCAAAGGTAAACACTTAACCTCCTTGTAAATTGAGAATGCTATTCAAACTAATAATTGGGTAGGATTTCCATTGCATAAAAGGGTTAAGTGTATGATTTTGAAATGCAACAGGTATCTGCAACTGAGTCATATTACAAGGGTGTCTAGTGTAATTTATCCTTGATTTAAGGATCTTGATCGGGATAGGGAGGGTAAAATGGACGTTGCAGTAAGCAATATGCTATTGTGTCCTTAATTACTGTTAGTGTTACATATTGGTTAAGAGTATGACTCCTTTATCAAAAAAAATATTGGTTAAGGGTATAGACTATAGTCTCTTTATATGGTCTTGGTCTTGGACACAGTTGTCAAAAAATGGTCTTGGTCTTGGACAATCCCCAATCCTCGTTGCATAGCCTTGGTCTTGGACACAGTTGTCAAAAAATGGTCTTGGTCTTGGACAATCCCCAATCCTCACTGCAAAATGAGCTAAACTTTTGAGGTTAAGTTAGGCTCAAAGTCTATCTTTCTTAACATGTATCAAAGTCAGATTTATCCCTGATAGGTTACCAAATGTTAGGCTCCCAAATAATGTTATACACACTCCACTTATCCAACCACGAGCATGCGGGGAAATGTTAGAGTCACTCATTGGTTGAGGATGAGTTGTAATCTTTTTATATCGTCTTGAACAATCCTTAACTTGTGCACTAGCATTTTGGGGTTGAGTTAAGTTTAAAGTCTATCTTAATAGATACAAAATCTTGCAACCAAATGGTTAGATGAATTTTTGAGTGAAAATTAGTCAAGGAAAAGTTGAAATGAAGAAATAAAAAGAAGAGTAAACCTCTTCCTATGGTCATACAACTTCCAAGTTTGGACCTGTAGTTCTGAGTACTTGCTTTCTGGGGTTTTTCATTATGTCATTACCTTGTATCTACGTATATTTTTGTGATTAATTGTTGACTTATTCTGGTATAGATGGATGGTGTAATTTCTCATGCTCAAGAAACCATGAAGGCACTTGTGTTTCAACGATCAACATTTGGTGGCATCAATTCAAAACTCAGCAATGTCACCAGTCGCCTTCCAACTGTAAGGAAACTCTTTTCAAGATTCAACCTTTGCGCATTTCATTAATATCAAGATTGATCAGCATTTAGGGAAGTTGAAGTTCTCATTCTTTTGATAGTAGGTCTTAAATATCTTATGCCTCGTCCATGTAAAACTACGATAAAAGTAATTCTTGCTGCAGTAGTGATCGTGTAAACCACCCATTGAGCGGTATTGTTTATATATTTGGATTTGTTGCAGGTGAGATTGTTCTCATGTATTCTTTGCTTTAATCTCATTTGTTGACACACAATTTGCAGGTCAATCATATTCTTTCAGCAATAAAGAAGAAAAAATCAATGGACACAATCATTCTTTCATTAGTTGCCTCTGTATGCTTGTTTCTCATTTTGATTTACTGGTTGACGAGATGAATCAGGTATTATGCTGGTCTTTGCTCATTTTTATTGTTTGTATATTACGCACCAGAGTAATTTTTGTAATTTTTCATTCTTATTACACATTTAAGATGGTTTATTGAATTCTTTTATCAAGCACCAGATTTTCTCAAATACAACTTATCAATGCTAATTCTGGAGAATTATTGATTTGTAGGAATGAATATGATTCAGTTGTGACTGTCTTTGTTTTCTCTTTTAATACTCTTTGCTCCAACTTATCTTGCACATTTACAATCTTGCGCGCTAATCTATCACAGTCAAACCTCTCTATAACAGACTCGTTTGTTCCAATATCTTTTGATTGCTATAGTGAGGTGTTATAAAGGAACATAACATAAAATCGGTTTCGAAAAAACTTGATTTTTATAATGAATGGTTGTTATATAGAGACTAATTAACTTGCCGTGCTTCGCGAGGTCATAAAAATAAATTAGTGAATTCTTGGAAAAAGCTATTATAATTTTATTACTAATTTTATCAATCAATATATTTTTTGAATAGCTTCAACACTCTTTAAATAATCAATTTTACAATTTTGTTTCTCTTTTCCTCTTTCTTTATTTCTTTCCACTTCATCATACCATAATAATAAATCTTCTAAAACTTTTGGCATGTAATCTCAACTCCCTCTCTCTATATATATATATTAAGCCACCTTCGCAGGAAAAGCATATTTCCCTTAGTATAAGCAATATTATATATATATATATATGGGTTTTGCTAACATACTACACGAAGCTAGTAAATTAGCATCGTACCCACTTTTGATTTCACTAAAATACCCTTGCCATCTCACTAAAATAGAGACTTTCGGGGGCTTTTTGGTCTTTTCCCCAAATTTCCCAATTTCTATCCAAATATTTCCTAATTTCTTCCATATTATCATGTTATTCTAAAGAGAGTCATCCAGAATCTCTCGTTTGTTCTCATTTTTCTTCTGAATTTGCAGTCCAATCTCTCTCTTCTTCATTGCACTAGCAGCAATTGCTGTCAAGTTTTGCTGACTAGATTGAGTATCAAACAGACCCATGTTAATTAAAACTTATAAACTAGTTCTGGTTTTGAAGAAGTTGAATTTTTGTTCATCTTTGTAAAAGGGTGTGTAATTGAACCACCAAACTTCAGAAGAACTTCCGGCGAACAACGACCAGCTTGGTGTGTTATTATTGAAACAAAATAAACTATTTCCGACAAAACTTTTCGGCAAACAATAAGAAGTGCAGCTATTCCGTATGAACCAAATTGAACTCAGACAAGAGATTGAGTGCCAACAATGACGTAGGAACATATCTCCACTATTCACTGCCTTCTTCCTCCTCAACTCCCTGCTGCACCTTCACTTTCGGTGAGCATCAATGGAAAAGTATATTTTACCCCTAAATCTGATTAGCGAATGAAAAGGTATCAAAACACAACACTCTTAGCTCCATCAAATATTTGAGAAGAGTCATTGCTACTTGTCTCCTTATTTCCCCCCAGATATTATAGTGAAAATTTGAATTTGGGTGTAATGGAGGAGAATGAGATGGAAGAAACCGGGAAATGTTCGGAGGGAATTGAGAAATTTAGGGAAAAGACCGAAAAGCCCCTGAAAGTTTTTTATTTTAATAAAGTGCCAGGAGTGTTTTAGTGAAACACAACAGGGGTACAAATGCTAACCTACTACCTTCATGTAGCATGTTAGCAAGACCCTATATATATATATATATTAAGCCAATCTCCGCAGAAAAAGCATATTTCCCTTAGTATAAGCACTATTGTCTCATTATTAGTGAAAAGTTCTAAGGAGTTGGAGTTTTCGTGGTGTATATCAAAAGGCATTTGCAATTTCACTAGCCCATCTACTTTAGGTAAAGGAAAAAGAATCAAACTAATTAGTGATGTTTGAAAAAAAAGTTTTATCAGTTGTCTATCCCCTCACAAT
Organism: Nicotiana knightiana; assembly: GCA_005239525.1. Classification (NCBI taxonomy): domain Eukaryota; kingdom Viridiplantae; phylum Streptophyta; class Magnoliopsida; order Solanales; family Solanaceae; genus Nicotiana; species Nicotiana knightiana. The sequence continues at coordinate 28,206 of ML416580.1, read as the reverse complement.
TAGTCACGATTGTTTGATCCTTGATATTCAAAAATTAAAGATAAAATGTGAAAATTTTAAGCATAAAAAAAAAAAAAAAAGACGGTGAAAAAGGAGAAATATTTCTCTTTCTCTTTCCTTCTTTTCTTCTGTGTCTCCCCCTAACTTGTTACTTCCTCTATTACTAAGATAAACTCTCTCTTTTTCTCCTCCTAACTTGCCATTACAAATTAAATATATAAGAAAAAAAAAGAATAGAAAAGCAAATTCAAATAAATAAATAAATAAAAGCATCGCATACTTTTTTATAATACCATTCATATCGAGGAATAGCCCTCTGAATCAAAGTTAATAAAAATTATGTGAGGTCTTGTCACCTTTCGTTTAATATTTAAATGGTCTTCACAGATAAATATATTAATACTATGATAGTCTTACCTCTTGAACCTAATCTCTTGTAATCTTTCAATCTACGTTGCTATTGGCCCTACAAAAATCATAAACTGTAAGGAAGAGATACTAAATAAGGACATTATACACATGAACCTAAAAGGCATCGTTCCAATAATTTGTTTAGACTTGGTGATGGTCCAAAGAAAAAACATATATAAGGAAGAGATTCTTTGAATCATAGGTTTTCTAAAAAAGTAAGTAATAATAGACGTTGACGTGAGAAGCAATATCTATGAAGATCTCTTGGTTCCAGTATATGCATCAAATTTCCCCAATATTGAATACTATGTGAAAGCATATATATATGAAAAAGTTTGCAAACTTTTGGGTTTTTGCTACTTAACCATTTTCAAGTAATAAATGAAACGGTTTGAACGTAAGAAAGCTTTGGGTTCCTTTTTTATTTTTCTTCGAGAAATCATACGCTTGTTGTTTCTTTTTCGTAACCATTGCGTTCTTTCAATAAAGTTTCGTAGGTTCTTTAAGGAGTTTTTATGATGAGATAAACAAAAAAATGTAGGAGAAAAAAAATCAAAAAAATGAGAAAAAAGAGAAATATATTTTCTAGTTTGTAAGAGATGCCACATCACCTATGTTAGGCCCTGCTTTATATTAATATATAGATGTTATAGAGAGGTCTGACTGTAGTGGCTATAAAGAGTCTTTAACCCCCATTGTTCCTCACCTCGAGCTTGATTAAGGTGAGGACCTGTGTTTAACATGGTATCAAAGCCCGGCCATCCCACTACGATCGTCTCTTCTGTTTTGTTATTCTTAGTTCGTCAATCTCTTCAATTTAGCCCTAATTTGCTCGATCTCTGAGGTCAATCGCATCTGCCCCAATTCGAAGACTAACCAAAGGCGTCTTCTTCCAATAGTGAAATAATAGCCATCAGCTTCAATTTCTCATGGCGGTGGACAATTTGAACGATATAGATACTACAACAATGAATGTAGGAACTCAAGGAAATTCCGGAATTGATGCTAGCGATCCTTTGTATCTACATTCGTCAGATAATCCTGGTGTTATGCTTGTGTCAACTCCTTTCAGTGGAATTGGCTATCGATCATGGAGGCGAAGTGTGTTACGAGGATTGTCTGTCAAAAATAAACTAGGGTTCATAAATGGTGAATGCAAGCGCCTAGATCCCCACTCACCCGCATTCCGGCAGTGGGAGCGATGTGATGATATGGTGACCTCCTGGATCCTTAATTCTCTTTGAAAGGACATTGCAGATAGTGTTGAATACGCAAATGATGTTGTGGAGTTATGGATTGAGTTAGAGGATCGATATGAACAGACAAATGGAGCTAGATTATATCAAATTCTGAAGGAAATTAATGATACATCTTAGGGGGCCCTTGATATCACCAGCTACTATACCAAATTGAAAAAGCTTTGGGAAGAATTGAGCACTTTAAGTAAAAGGTCCCAGTGCAGCTGTAATTGTACTTGTGGTGCCAAGGAAAACTTCTACAAAGCTGCACAGATAGGCGGCTACTACAGTTGCTTATGGGTTTGAATGAAACATATACTATGATTCGAGGAAGCATTCTGATGATGAATCCTTTACCAACACTGGATCAAGCTTTTTCTTTGATGATACAAGATGAGAAACAGAGAAAAATCAAGCCAAACACTCAATTGTTCATTGAGTCCACATCTTTGAATGCCACCAGCTCTAGGTTGAATACTTATAGGACCAATTACTCACTCAACAATGGAAATTATAACGGTTATGGTAGGGGAAGACCCATGTGTGACTACTGCAAAAGGCCCGGTCACACTAAAGACAAGTGCTACAAATTACATGGCTATCCTGATAATTTTGGATTCTCACGCAACCAAAATCACAATCCTAATCAAAACTTCAATCAAGGTCAAGGTTTTAATCGAAGTTAGAGTTTCAACAAAGGAAAAAAGGTGGTAGCCAATGTTCACCATGGCACACCCTGCAACAAGGTAGAAGAAGCCATTGTTCTGGATGAAGATCATAACATGAGCCTATCAAAAGAGCAATATGGACAAATCATGAGTCTGCTGCAACACTTTCAAGTTGGGAATGGAGCAAAACATATGAATGCTGGGAATTCCACCGATGAAGCTGTGAACTTTGCAGGTATAGTGGTTTGCACCTCCCTATTGATTTTGGTAAATTGTCCTGCGTGTTTCAAAAACAAGACTGATTCTTGGATATTAGATTCAGGAGCTTCAAATCACATGATATTTAATAAATCCCTTCTTATCAATATTGTGACACTACCTTACCCACTTCTAGTTGTCCTTCCAAATGGTTATAAAGTAAAGGTAACAGAGATTGGTAGTGAAACACTGGTACCTAATATCACCTTATGTAGAGTAATGTTTATACCATCCTTCAAATACAATCTAATTTCCATTCATTGTCTATCCAGTTCTAATCCCAAAAGTATAGTAGCCTTTACTGATCATCTGTGCATTCTGCAGGCCCCTGGAGATTGGTAAGGCCTATGATGGTATATACTTTCTTTGTCCAAAGTGTCTGAGGAACAGGTATACAAATTCTGTAGTAAACAATTCAGTTTCTTGCCTTAATGATAAGACTCATTGCACACACAATTCACCTTGTCATAGTCATTCATTTGTACATAGTCCAATCTCCACAAATAAGTGTGTATCTTTTCCCCTTGTAAATAGTTCAAGTTCAAGCAATAAAAATTAGAATTATGTTTCTGTCTTGAATTATTGTGCATCCACTAGTTATGATATGGACATTTTGTGGCATAATAGACTAGGGCATGTACCCTTTGTCAAAATGAGAGGAATCTCCTCTATCCTTGTTTCCTTCCCATCCAAACAACTTTTTTTGTGTTCCATTTGTCCAATGGCTATACAAGGGAGACTTCCATTTCCCCAGAAGACCAATGTGACAACTGAAATTTTCCAATTACTCCACATAGATATGTGGGGACCCTATCATGTAACAACACATGACAGTTACAAATATTTTCTTACAATGGTAGATGACTACAGTAGGTGCACCTGGACTAACCTTCTAACCTGCAAAAGTAATACCCTACAAGTTATAAAAATATTTGTTTCCATGGTTGAGACTCAATTCAACACCAAAATCAAAACTGTCAGATCTGACAATGGTTCAGAATTCACTAGCACAGAAGCAAACCTATTCTTCTAATCCAAAGGCATCATCCATCAAAGGAGCTGCCCCTATACACCACAACAGAATGACATAGTAGAAATAAAACATAAATACCTCCTGGAAACTGCTAGAGCCCTTTTATTCCAATCAAAATTTCCTGTGAAGTACTGGGGTGAATGTGTTCTGTGTCCAACCTACATTATAAATAGACTACCTTATTCTCATAGTTATCCTAAATCCCTATTTGAACTAGTTTACAAAAGAAAACCAACATATTCCCACATGAAAAGTTTTGGATGTCTGTGTTATCCCTCTGTACCTAAGGTGCATAGGACAAATTTGAACCCAGAACATCACCACACGTATTCATTGGTTATCCTTATGGAGTCAAGGGGTACAAGGTCCTAAGTCTTTCTACTAAAAAGATACATATCTCCAGGGATGTTGTCTTTGTTGAAAGTGTGTTTCCATTCACTCTATCTTCTGAAACTACATCTTTTCCTTCTGTCTTTAACAATTCTATTCCTCTTACTGATTGTATTTCCAAAAATGATAAACATCTCTATGATGGTGATAATGGTACAAGTATTGCACATAATTAACATTTAGAACATGATATTCCTCTGACACCTGTGAGACCTTCCATGTCTACTGAACCTTCTACACCCTCACCACAATCTGACACACCACAACCCCCAAACCATAACACATCACTTGTTAGGGATCAACCAGGCCACACCCATTACCCTAAGGAAGTCACAAAGACCTCTCAAAACACAACTATACTTACAAGATTATCTACACTCACTCCCAAAACTGAAACCATCATCACCTACTAACCATTGTAATTCAAATACACAATTCTCTCTTAATACTGCATTTTCCAAGAGTCACCATGTTTCTCCTGATACTTTGATCCATGAAAGCCAAAGTCTTGTAAGAGACATTTGCAGTGATAGTGAACCTTCATCATATGAGGAGGCAACTATGAATCCTGCTTGGCAAACAACTATAAATCAAGAATTTGAAGCATTACATGCCAACCATACTTGGGACCTGGTTCCTTTACCTGCTGGGAAGAATATCATAGGGTGTAAATGAGTGTATAAGATTAAACACAAAGCAGATAGGAGTGTAGAAAGACTCAAAGCTAGGCTAGTTGTGAAAGGGTATACCCAACAAGCAGGCATTGACTATACAGAGACATTCTCCCCTGTAGTCAAGATGACAACTGTGAGGTCTCTGATAGCTGTTGCTGTGAAGAAAGAATGGCACATGTCCCAATTGGATATGAACAATGCCTTCCTACATGGTGACCTAAATGAAGAAGCCTACATGGAGGTTACTCAGGGTCTGGTTGTGAATAATTCAGAGTTGGTTTGCAATCTCAATAAGTCACTTTATGGGTTGAAACAAGCCATAAGGCAATGGTATGCCAAGCTCACTGAAGCCTTATGTTCAAGGGTTATGCACACTCTATGTATGACTACTCCTTATTTTACAAGAAAACTGCAAACTCAACTGTCTACATAGCAGTGTATGTAGATGACATTGTATTAACAGGAACTGATATGATGAAGATTGAAGATTTGAAAGCTTTTCTGAATGATAGCTTCAAGATAAAAGATCTGGGCAGGTTACACTATTTTCTGGGACTAGAAGTTCTTTATAAAGCTGATGGTGTGATAATATATCAAAGGAAGTTCACTCTTGACTTACTCAAAGAATATCAATGTATGGATTACAACAGTTTCACTTCACCACTGGATCCAACAATCAAGCTCAAGGCAAAAGAAGGAGAGGTTCTGACTGATCCCACTTACTATAGGAAACTGGTAGGAAAGCTTAAATTCCTCACAAACAATAGATTGGACATAGCCTACAGTGTACAAAATCTGAGCCAATTCATGGATGATCCCAGACAGCCTCACTTGAAAGCAGCATTTCATCTACTCAGATATTTGAAGGGGGACCCTACTCTGGGGATTTTTCTGTCCAAAGAAGGAGACTATGCTGTTAAGGCCTACTGTGATTCTGACCGGGCAGCATGCCCAGATTCCCGGAGATCTGTGAGTGGCTATCTTATACTTTTGGGGAGCAGCCCTGTTAGCTGGAAATCAAAGAAGCAAGATACCATCTCCTTATCCTCAGCAGAAGCTGAGTATAAAGCTCTAAGAAAGGTAGCGGGGGAATTGGTGTGGCTTAGTAGACTATTTGAGGAGCTCACAGTTCCTTTTTCTAAGCCTATTACAGTGTTCTGTGACAGCCAGTCTGCCATGCACATAGCAAGAAACCCAGTGTTCCTGAAAGAACCAAACACATAGAGGTGGATTGTCATTTTGTTAGAAGCAAGCTACAAGAAGGACTGATTTCATTACAACATGTAAGAACTACAGACCAGCTTGCAGATGTTCTAACTAAAGCATTAACATGAGTCAAACATTCAACAGCTTTGCACAAGTTGGCAGTGTTTGCTACACCACCAACTTGAGGGGGGTGTTGAGATGGCTAATTATGTAAAAGTGGATATGTACTTGTAAAGTGGCTAGTTAGTTAACTTGTAAGGAGGCTATTTTTGTTATTCATTTTTAGTCAAAAGACTTTTGTAAGAAAGGTCGGTTGGCCCATTCTAATTCTCTTTTTTCTCTCCCTTTACCATGCAAACTCTGTGCTCCTTTAACCGCCATTGTTGCTCACCTCGAGCTTGACTAAGGTGAGGACCTGTGTTTAACAAAGCTAATATAAATGATTAATTAATATGATTCATCAACACTTTCTTCAATCAAATCACTAAAATGCTCTTTAAGCCTGTTACACTAACAAAGAGTTGGTTATCGCAAGATTTTTAATTCCAAATTGATTCAAACACAAATAGAAGTGTATATATGCTGAAAAACCATATGTGAGGGCGACCAACTGATTTTAAATCATAAGCATTTATTTTTGGAAAAATGATACTGTGTAGCCGCTCTCAAAATAATAGCCAATAAAATATATATTTTTGTACATATATACATCCTGTACGTTATATACAAAACTATTAAAATCTTGTGTGCTTATTTGGCTACCAAATAATTTTTGACGTGGGCTAAAAGCAAGAACAACCCAGCATTTTTTGTGTTTAATACACCCATAGAAGACATTTGTGTTTAATAGGCCCATAGAAGACAAAAAGTGCCTATTCAAGTGGTGTAATATAAAATGGCAAGGAGTAGTTGGCCATACAACAACAACAACAACAACAAACCCAGTATATTCTCATCAGGTGGGGTCTGGGAGGATAACCTGTACACAAACCTTACCCCTACCTAACAGGTAGAGAGGTTGTTTTCAATAGACCCTCGACTCAGGAAGGGTAATAACAAGAAGTAGATAGCAAGAAAGGAAGAAAGAGGGAAGATAAAAGAAAAATGGAGAGATAAAGGATAAGTAGTACCAAATACTAGCAACAAGGGATACGATATCTGAGGCGAACAAAACCACATAACGTAATAAAAATCTAAGAATATGAAGGGACATGCGTGCTACTAAGACTATTGGTGAACAACTAAAAACTACCCACTAACATTCTACCTTAATCCTCGACCTCCACACCCTCCTATCAAGGGTCATGTCCTCAGTAAGCTGAAGCAATGTCACGTCCTGTCTAATCACCTCTCCCCAGTACTTCTTAGGCCTACCTCTACCTCTTCTCAAACTCGCCATAGCCAACCTCTCACAACTCCTAACAGGGGCATCAATGCTTCTTCTCTTAACATGTCCGAACCATCTCAGTCTCGACTCCTGCATCTTGTCCTCCACAGAGGCTACTCCCACTCTGTTTCCGATAACTTTATTCTTAATCTTATCTCTCCTGGTACACCCACACATCCATCTCAACATCCTCATCTCTGCTACTTTCATCTTTTGTACGTGGGAGTTCTTGACTAGCCAACACTCTGCCCCATACAGCATAGCCAGTCAAACCACCACTCTATATAACTTGCCCATAAGTCTTGGCGGCACGTTCTTATCACATAAAACACCGGAAGCGAGCCTCCACTTCATCCATGCCGCTCCGATGCGATGTGCGACATCTTTGTCAATCTCCCCGTTACGTTGGATAATAGACCCGAGATACTTTACCTTGGATAAGCTTGGTAGTTGCCCATAGCAGTATAAAATACAACCCAAAAAAAATAGTGCTTTTTTGTTGCGAAAAAAATAAATTTTCTTTTTCTCAGTCATAAATGGGGTTGATTAACTTGTGACTTTACTTGATTTTGACTTATAATTTAGTAGATTTGATATTTACTAAACACATAAATAAGCTAAAAGTTGCATATTTTAATGGTGTAATATAAAATGTGATAGTAATAGCCCACTTTAAAGTGAAAACACTAGGTAGCAATACGAAAAAAATACAAGAAATGAATATAAAATAAATCCCAATCTTGTTATTTGGTTGAAAAACAGCTTTAAGTACAATATATTTGTCAATCAATTACTTTTTTTTAAAAAACTAATCTTTTCGTAAGTACATATATTTTAACAGTAAGTTTGTTCTCTAAAATCTTTTCTAGAATTAACTATTAGTCGAGGATCCAGTTGTTTGTAATTGAATTGGAAAGAAAAATTTATGCCTCAGTAGTTTAAGTACTTTAAATTTGTCAAAGCATACATATCAACAGTTAAAATTATTGTTGAATAGAGCAACAACTCCACGCCACAAACAAACTCTCATTTAGACAATGAATCTTTATGCAAGAACCAAGATCATAATTTCTTTTTTAATACCATAACTTCGGTCTTGTCATTACTGATATGCTTTAATGATATGCTATAATTACGTATTTTAGTCGCTTATTACACTTTAATTTACTGCACTTTAATTGAGTTTGAACTTTAATCGCTAGTGTTTTGTACTAATTGTGTGTTTTATACCTTGTAGGAGTGATGCCGAACTATGTAGATGTTATGGAATGAATTCAAGTGATTTGGAGCTTTGAAGTCTGAGTAAAATCCCAAAGAATTAAGCCGGGATCGTGTTCGGGGATCAATGGATGATAGTTAAGAACGAACGAAGAATCAAGTAGGCATATTGCACACTGTCTAGTAAAATGCACATAACTTTTCTATCGGAACTCCATTTGGACTCCACAATATATTGTTGGAAATATAATTCAAAGGTCTAAAACTTTCATGTTTTACGTTTTTCTAAATTTCAAACAGAACATGGTGAAACATGCGCGGAAAATGCACGGCCACGCACTGACCGTGCAAATGAGGTAGAAAGTGTGAAATGTGCGCGGCCAAGTGCGCGGGCACCCTTCCAGGTGCGCGGACGCACACGTTTTGTCTGGAGAAAGGTGTCCTTTTTTGCGTAGGAGAATGTATAATTGTTTGGGCCCGACCCCACTTGGTATATATACATGAGAAAACAGTATTTTGAGGACTTTTGAAACACTTTGGACCTAAGGAGGCAGAGACACAATAGGAGCAAGGCGGAGAATTCTTCTACGAATTTTTCACTTCCGTCTTCCTATTTCCATTATTGGTTATGAATTCTAGTATTGTAGTTATGCATACAATTACGATTAGCTAATTTTTTATCTAGAGTTTTGATGGAACCTCTTGGAGGATGAATTCTTGTTATGTTTTAATATAATTTAACCTTTGAATTTGTCTATTTGTTCAACTACGTGCTTATTTGAGTTGATTGAATGGCCATCGATTGACTGTGCCTATTTATTATGTGTTGCTTGATAAAGGATACATATTTAGGTGGTTGTTGAACAACGTCACTCCTAACATATGTGAGAAATCAATACAACAGGTTTAAAGGTAGATTTAGAAATAAATAAGCCTTGACGTGGCCATAATGAGCGGTTAGATAAAGCCAACTAGCGTAATTCGAGAGAATATGTCTAGTTGTTGTAGTTTCTCACGAGAGAACGGCACCTAAAGTGCTCACGATCAGTAGAGAATACATAGGCGAAATTGTAGGAAACATAGCATGAAGGATTCCAATATTTGGGAAAATCATTACTCTAGACTTCCTAAATTTAATCTCCAACCCGTAGTATCTTTAGTTGTTAATTTACTGCTTTAGTTTCTTAGTTAATTAGTTAGATATAAGAATCTTAATCTTTATAACTTAGAAATTTATTCGAGCTTGTCTTCTTAGCGATATTGAACAATTATGGCGAAACCTTAGTTCTCTATGTAATTTCGACTCCAGACTCTTAGACCAGATTATATTTGCAGCAACCACTTATCCTTTTTAGGACTAAAGTTGGGCGTGATCAAATTTTGGCACCGTTGGCGGGGAGCTTGCGGTATAGCTGTAGGTGTACATATTGCTAGGTTTCAAGTTTACACTTTTATTTTATTTTTTTGTATTTGATTTTTTGTTATTTTTGTTTTACTCTTTGATTTGGGAAACATGGCATCTTGGAATTATGGGACTTTAGGTATTGGTAATTCTACTATTGATACTTATACATATTGTGAAGGAAACCACCTGTGGCAAAATTATCCAAATATTTTCGAGAACGAGTTATGTTCACCAACTTAATCTTAAGTGTGGAATGCGTGTGTCATGTGTGGTAGTCATGATGGTAACTTTTATGGTTGTACTTATATTTCTTATTCTCCCCTAACCCATGACTATGATAGTTCTATTTTTTCTTGTGAAGTTAATAGGAACAAAGGACCCATGGATGATCAACTGAAATAGATCAAGGATATGCTACGATGCCTTGTGGAACAAAATAATGAGAAACAACTGCACATACAAAGTCATGATGCTATGATTCACAACCTGGAGGCACAAGTGAATCGATTGGTTGAAGCATTTAATGCTCAACAAGCCAATGTTGGGGATAATAGCCAAGAAGAGCATGAAGTAGATACCGAAATTGAGGTTCTAATGGAAGAGGTCAGAGTAGAACACCAACAATCTAACCAACTAGAATTTGAGGATGCCGATGTTGAAGAAGTATACTAGAGTCAACCAGGGACGTTGAAGATACAAATGTAGTTGACTCTAGTGTGATTGGTGTTGAGGAGGTTAAAAATCTTGAAGTTCATGTATTTGAGCACGTTGGACCTCATTCCAAACACTTCTCTACATTATGCTCAGATGGTGAAATGAAAATTGATCTGTATGAGCCAATGCAAGAGTTAAAGGAAGAGGTAGATGAGCCCTATATTCTGAATTTTTCAAGGCCGTACATGCAAAATGACACTCCTCGGTTGAAAGCCAAAAATTTCATAAAGTATCATTTAATTTTTGGCTCGCAACAATTTGTATCGCCCCAAGAGCATGATCATAGAGCAGAATTAAAACTTGGGGTCCAATTCATAAGTTCGAAGTGTAGGCAGAAAGTGATTCATATCGTGCCGCGATGTTAAATCAAGCGCTTGTTGGGAGGCAACCCAACTTTACTGCTTTCTTTTATTTTTTATTTTTTTAATTATATTATGTTTGTAGTGTCGATTTTTGATTTTTTAGGAGTATGGAAAGCAAAGCCGTTGAAAGAATGCAACAACAAACCAGATGATTGGAACTAAGTGTGAGATACCCGCACGAAAAACTAGTCCTGGGAGAAGTCTGAGTACCCCATGAGCTGCTAATGCTTCGGCCTTTGGCCTACCAAGGATTTTATTTTACCCTCTTGTATTTATGAGTGTGCATTGGGGAAATGCACAATTTTAAGTGTGAGGTGGGGAGATTTTCTATGCTATTTTAGTTGTGTTAGTTTAATTGAATAATATTTTTTTTTTTTACAAAAATAGAAAAGATTGGAATTTTTCTGACGATAGATCTATTAAACAATTTTCTTCAGGGATTTAAGTCTAAAGGAAAAAGACAAAAAAAAAATTCTTTTGTTAGGTAGTGTAGCAATTCTCCCTTGGTTTTTCTTTATGTCGCGGTTCTTTTTAAAGGGTTTTGTTTGAACCGGATGTAGTTAGTTTTTTTTTTTAAGGAGTAGGAGCCAGTGTGAGATGAATTTAATTGAAGCAATATCTCTTGACGTTGTTATACCTTGAGAATAGTGAGTACTTTAGATGTGACGCTTAGGCTCATTTTTTGACTCTTGTATAAGTACCTTAAATTGTATAAACTTAACATTGCTTAACTGCTTTAACTAGAGTGTCTTGATGAAACCAATCCTGAGTGAGTTATGTGCCATGTGTGTGTGAGGTTGTGTGTTATTCTGTGCATTGCACTTGATGTCTAGAACTTGCCTCGTCCGTGTGTTTGCAAAGCTAAATAGTAGTTTTGTTCGGTCTTGGAAGTGATATATGCGTTTCTTTTTTGATCCATATATATATTTTTTACCGGCCTAATTTTTATGTATCGTAGTTGACCCCTTTGAGCCTGTAATCCCGTTTCTTTAGCAACCACATTACAAGCATTACCCATTTGTTTGAATTAACCATCTATTTGAACCTTCTAACCTCTCATGAGCACTTGAGATGTTATGAACTGTGTAAAAGTTAAATTGTGGGAGTGGTTGGTTTGGCTTTTGAGTGGAACTAATGAAATAAGGAGAAAGGTGCAATGTTTTGAAAAAGTAAGAGCCACTTGAATTAAAAAAAGAAAGAAAAGGAAAAAATAGTTGTATTGCTGTGAAAAAATATTCCTTGATAAGTGGTGACTCTTGATGTAATTGTGCTTAAAGAAGTATGGGGTAATATACATTGATGTGAAGGTGGAGTTTGGTTTGACATAAGTATGAGGTTTGAATGTTAAAGTATATGTATTAAGGTGCTTAGGGAGGTGTAGTTACTCTTATATCTAAATGTATCCTACCCATCCCGCAGCCTACATTACAACCAAATAAAATTCTACTTGATCCTAGACTAAATGAGCTCGATTAGTAGAGTAGTACACTACGGGAAAGCCTATGGTGCATCTTTTGTGGCATATGAATGTTATTTCTGAGAGTGAGTGAATTCCTTCTATCTTGATTTCCTAAGTGTTCTTAAATTTTATTGTGTGGAACTACTCTCTTTTGTTGTATGGGGGCACTTGATTCATGAAGGAAAGGTAATGTCAGTGACCTCTATGTTAGAGTAAATGGGTGAGTTGAGAATAATGTGTGGTACTTGTAAGTAAAATCTTGAGGTGAAGATGTTACGCTTTTATGCTTAGTCTATTTTAAGTATTCTTGGTGTGATGAGTTAGGAGAATTGTTTAAAAAGGTCGTGTCTATATAAAGTGTAGTTTGATTACTCGAGGATGAACAATGATTTAAGTGTGGGTTGTTGATGATAGGTTATGATTACGTATTTTAGTCGCTTATTACACTCTAATTTACTGCACTCTAATTTATTTTGAGCTTTAATCGCTAGTGTTTTACACTAATTGTGTATTTTATACGTTGTAGGAGTGTTTCCGAGCTATGTAGATGTTATGAAATAAATTTAAGTGATTTGGAGCTTTGAAATCTGAGAAAAGCCCAAGGAATTTTAATCTAGGATCGTGTTCGGGGATCAACTGATGATAGTTAAGAACGAACGAAGAATCGAGTAGGCATATTGCGCACTTAGTAAAATGCACATAACTTTTCTATAAGAACTCCATTTGGGCTCCACAATTTATGGTTGGAAAGCTAATTCAAAGGACTACATCTTTCATGTTTTACATTTTTTCAAATTACAAACAGAACAGGGTGAAACGTTCACGGAAAGTGCGCGGACGTGCACTGATCGCGCAAATGGGGCAGAAAGTGTGAAATGTGCGCGGGCACCCTTCTAGGTGCACGGCCGCACACGTTTTGTCCGGAAAAAGGTATCTTTTTTTGCGTAGGAGAAGGTATAATTGTTTGGGCCCGACCCTAATTGGTATATATACATGGAAAAACGGTATTTTGAGGTCTTCTGACACACTTTGGACCTAAGGAGGCAGAGACACAATAAGAGCAATGCGGGGAATTCTTCTACGAGTTTTTCACTTCCTTCTTCCTATTTTCATTATTGGTTATGAATTATAGTATTGTAGTTATGCATACTATTATGATTAGCTAATTTGTTATCTAGGGTTTTGATGGAACCTTTTGGAGGATGAATTCTTGTTATGTTTTAATATAATTTAACCTTTGAATTTGTCTATTTGTTCAACTACGTGCTTATTTTAGTTGATTGAATGGTCATCAATTGACCGTGCTTATTTACTATGTGTTGCTTGAGAAAGGATACATATTTAGGTGGTTGTTGAACAACGTCACTCCTAACGTATGTGAGAAGTCACTACAGCTGGTTTAAAGGTAGGTTTAGAAATAACAAAGTCTTGACGTGGTCATAATGATAAAGCCAACTAGCGTAGTTCGAGAAAATATGTCTAGTAAATTATTGTTATTACTCGAGAGAGAATTACGACATCTGAAGTGCTCACGATCAGTAGAGAATACATAGGCGAAATTGTAGGGAGCATAGCGGGAAGAATTCCAACATTTGGGAAAATCATAACTCTAGATCTCCTAAATTTAATCTCCAACCCTTAATATCTTTAATTGTTAATTTACTGCTTTAGTTTCTTAGTAAATTAGTCAGATATAAGAATCTTAATCTTTATAACTTAGAAATTTATTCGAGCTTGACTTCTTAGCGATATTGAACAATTATGGCGAAACCTTAGTTCTCTGTGGGATTCGACTCTGGACTCTTAGACCTGATTATATTTGCAGCGACCGCTTATTCTTTTTAGAACTAAAGTTGGGGCGTGATCATGCTTCTTTCTTGGGAAAATTACATGACACATCAAATATTTACACTGTATTTATTATTTGTTGATACAAGTTGATACAAGTTGTTCATTGCGCGAACGAATATCGATGACACAGGCTGTTCATTCCACATTTAAATACAAGTAATACAAATTATTAACAATTAAACAATAGCTACCAATAATAATTAAACAAATTATAATTATTAACCTCTAAATTACAGTGATTTTTGAAAATTCCTCTTCTTTCTATTGTACTTACAAAGGTTTCTCCTGTGCTGTATTTTCAAAGAGGGGCCGTTTAAGATAGACAGACAGATCTCATAAGAGATTTGATTTAACTTTTCTGATTAGAGGAAGCATACTTAACATTAATTCCTAAAACTTAATGAGGAAAAACGACAACTCTTCGTGTCAATTTGACAACAATATTTTGAACAAATGGTATAAACATAACGAAAAGAAACAAACGTTACAAACGTGAATTTTAGACTAGATTATAAGCTAGGTTTTAGTAGAGTTTATATGTTTTAATATATACTAATATACTAACATGATTGGGTTGGTAAGTTGTATTTTGTATCCACTTAATTTCAAGAATGATTTAATTTCTAGTATGAAAATATTTGCTAAAAGAATTTGTTGATGAGCTCCGACATAAAAAAGATACCTTAAAAGTTAAGTTCGAATTATTTCAGGTGATTTAATCAACATTTTAAATAATCGATAAATAATTATGATTGATTGTCGATTACTATGTGGATTTTTTTATATTAGGATTATGAAGGAATTGTTAAAAGAGTCTATTCTCTTTTTTCTTTTTTCTTTTTTCTTTTTAAAATGAGTTACCAGCATAAAAATGACCCTTTAAATATGTTAAGTTCAAATTACGTGAGCTGATTATATCAATATCTTCAGTAATACAGCTTTTGCTATTCATAATCGATTAAGTCAACTTTGAGGACCGGCCCCTTTCTCGTGAGAAGGATAGTGGGCAGGGGTATCTTTCTCCAGGATATTTTACTAATTCCAATTTCCACGTATATAAATTGAGGGGGAAAATAAGGAATTCAAACGGAAGTGATTAATATTTCTATTGGTACTAGATGGGGGAAAGGCCATATACGGATCCAACATTGTAATCTTAAAATTATTGTTGTCGAAGTTTAATTAATTTTTTGATAAATAAATTAATCCTTATTATATTCATTTGATCACGGATAGAGAATGATATTGAGGATCATAATTTATAATTAATTTATTTTAATAATTTACTTAAAATTAAAATATAAATTATTATTTGTTTAAATTTATCCAATTAACATAAAAAGATTACGTTCTATAATACTCAGTTTGAACATCCATATCAATCGTAAACATCAAATTGAAAATTTAATTTCAATGGTATTATTTTCCTATTTGAATATTTTGTAAGAGAATACATTAAAGCTACACGTGTCATCTACATTAACAATGGTTTTAGTTATATTATTGCCTTGTATACTCGGTACATTATTTCGTACTGACGTCCCTTTTTCTGGGGACGTTGCATTTCATGCGTGCAAGTTCAGACAGATAGACGGATAGACCTCCTCAGTGGGTGTTGCCCGAGTTCAGCTTTATCGGTAAGCTCCACGTCCTTCGGGGTTACCGGGTCTAGAGTTTTGTGTACATCCTATATATATATATATATATATATATATATATATATATATATATAGAGAGAGAGAGAGAGAGAGAGAGAGAGAGAGAGAGAGAGGTTATGGGTAGGTCGGGGCCCTGTTCCAATCGCGGTACATCCATCAGTAGAGGCTTGTAGACATTTCCTGTCAGTTGGTGCAATATGTTAGGCTTGTAGGTCTTGTATGTATATTATGTTGGTTTGTCAGTTGTAGTAGCTATGAAGGCCTTGTCGGCCCCGCTTTATATTGATGTTTAGCCAGTGGTAGTTTTCGTTCAGTTTTATATTTCGCTGCGCAAGTTGATACGCAAGGATAGATGAGGCACCAGGTGCCGGTCTCGCTCCCCCAGGTTCGGGGCGTGACAAATTTTACTTTATGTCTTGTATACAACAAAATCAAAAGAAATTTTTGGTACAGCAAATAAAGAGAACTTCCAAGGGGCCGCACCCCTAAAGAGGCAATTTACTACTTCAAACAAAGAGAACCAAATGCACTTAACAAATATTAACATGATATAAGTTGTAGAAATTCAATATAGTAGTTCAAATTCTATTTTATTATAACTCGTTTAAAATGATGTTAACTGATGATAAAATATTAAACATTTGATAGAAGTCTATATAAATTATTATAGGGATTTTAATTTTTTTCTTAATTAAGGAGAAAAGAGAAATATTTTTATTTTTCTATAGATCATTTATCATATGTTAATTTTCATAATGAAACAATATAAAAATTATAAAAGATAATGTTTAGGATAATTTATTGATAGTTAAAAACTTATCAGGGAAAAATGAGTTCAAACTATGTAGATTAAATTTTCACATCAATTAAGCATATAAGAGATAGCCCCCTAATACAATATGAACAAATCTCATCACTTAAACTAACTTTTGAGATTTAATAAACTATACTTTTAAAATTACTTCTGAATATGAATTTTTCTAGTTTGAAATCGCCTTCAAATAGTGTGAATAGATGAAAACCTTTTAATTTTTATTTGCATACAGTACTCTCCATAAAAGTAGCCTAATCAACATGGAGTTACACTTAAAGGAGTGTTGTAGTTATGGGAATGCGGGTCCCACGTGTATCAATGATAGTTTGCATTTAAGAATTGCAAACAATGTAGGGTTTTTTTAAATGACATATATGCCCTTGCTCGACCATCTTTCCTTTTCTATATAATAGAAATATGAGCTAGGGCAGATGCAATATTGAACCACCAGGTTTATTTGAATCCAGTACTTTAGACGCGAAATACAAATTTAAATATAAAATCTTAAATTGTAATAAATAATAGATCCGAACTCACAAAGATGAAATTTCAGTAAATTGTCATTTACTGATCTCATCTTTTACGGAAGTCCATAATTTAAAAAATATAATAAAAATGCTAAAACTCTTAAAATTTAA
Source organism: Nicotiana knightiana (assembly GCA_005239525.1). NCBI lineage: Eukaryota > Viridiplantae > Streptophyta > Magnoliopsida > Solanales > Solanaceae > Nicotiana > Nicotiana knightiana. The sequence goes on along the minus strand of ML416580.1, from coordinate 10,822 downwards.
ACGCATAAAATTTAAATTTTAAACCTACTTGTGACGAGCCAGCAGAGCTCGCCTGTGCTGAACTGACAAAGAAAACAATCAAATAGTACGTAGAAGTTCAAGCATGAAAGTGGAGGCACCTCGACCAAAAGCTCTTTAAATTGACATTTAATCTCTCTTTTTTCAATTTATTTGGTATAATTTATCTCGGCATTATAAGAACTTTTACATTTATAGTCTCAAATTTATCATATATTTATGTATAAAGTATTTATGGTAGTCTAAAAAATAGCATAGATACTTTGTATAACTTTAAAATCATGACGATCATTAAGTATAACATGAAAAATTTAAAATAAATTATTTTTAAATATATAAAGATATCCTCGGAATAGACTAATAAATATCACATAAAATAAGACAAAAATCGTATCACTTATTTTTTCCCACAAACTTGATTAAACACCTTTTACTCTTCAAAATAAGTACGTATTTTTAACCAGACAAATGACATTTCTATAGATTTTTGTAAATATTTGGCCAAACAGACTGCATGCCCTTGGAGAAAAATTAGCTAAGGCAGTTATGGCTCAAATGAGAAAATGCTATGCTCAAACATCCCAATTTTCTAAATTAATCTTAAAAACGTGTTAAAATCAGGATTTAACTTCAACCTCTATAATACTACAACCAAATTTCTCTCATTCGTCAATAGGGTGAACATGACAAAAAAGAAAATAGAAAAAGAGTATCACCGTAAACGAGGACTTACATCATGGAAATATCTTATAGTAGTAATTAAAAAGCAAAGATTATACTTATCTCAAGGGTTTACTTTTAAGATTTGATGATGATAAACTAACAAAAATCACTAAACTTAGGGGATTAAATATAATTAATATAACGAGGCACAATCAAAGAAAGTTTCCCCTTTCACTTTGTCGGCCACTTCTCATGTTCTTTGACATCCACGACTGCATACGACAAACCACATCTGTCTTCGACACGTAGATTCATAAAATTCTTTCTTTGAAAAAAATTAAATTACTAGTAAAAAATAATAAATGACAAATTAATAACTAGTTGTGGGAAAACCGCCAAATAAATATATATGTTAAATAAATAAAGAAGGTGTCATGGTTGAATAGGATTTCCTTGCGAAAACATGAGTTTTGGGTCTCTATACAGCCAAGAAATGAGATAAATGTGAAAAATAGATGATTTAAAGAGTATTTCTGAAGTACAACGTTAATCATTTGATGTAGTCTTTAGTGACAACTGACAAAGTTATTAATTGTTATAATCAAATAATCACAATAAAGGAGATAACTAAAATCTCAAACTACAAGAGAAAGTGGTGGGGGGAAAAGAGGCTGAATTCATAAAATTTGAAAACTCAATTTGCTGTTCTTTTTATTTCTTGAATAAATAATCACTTTGTAAAATGATTGAAGCAATTGGTATCTTCTCTCGGACGTTTAGATAGTAATGATGGTCATTATGCTACATCGTCTTTTTTTTTTTAATTAAGAAAAGAAAAATTTAGCTTTTTTTTTAATTCAGTTTGACTTTTACTCATAATCTGAGATAATCTCAAATATATAACTCTATACTACGAAATGTGACTTTACTTCCTGAAAATTTTGACAATAAACTCAAAAATAAAGGAACTTTACGTAATAATAAAACGACATGCATAAATCTCAGACATTTAAATAAAAATTGTCCTATTTTTATTATAGAAACGCCCCCCCCCCCTCCCACCCCCCTCCTTCTTTTCCTTTCTCTGATTCTCACACGTTGCACAATTTTGCTAAGCGTGGAATTGGACGTGCTATCTAGTTTTTTTTTTTCGGTTAGTTATCTTATCTAATTATTTCATTAAATCAAACTATTGTGATTGTACGTCTATAGTTGAAGTCACATCAAATAGTAGGTGTTCGCATAATCATCAAATAATAGAGAAAATGAGTTCTACCTAGATTTATTATATTCTCCAATCAAGCATATGAGTCATATAACTTCGTTAAATTTGCACTTAGGCCTGCTCTCCACTTCAACATAAATTTTCTCGGGAAGTCTATTCGATATTTTGTTGTTAATTTTTTTTTTTAAAACCCTCTTTTTTGTATTAAATTTAGAAAACCAAAACTTTAAAGTTATCCTTTAAAATGAACTTCACATACAACTTATTATTCAAAATTATTGTAATTATCTTGACATTATCCTATTAAAAAGTTATTTAGTCTTTTTTGGGGTCCCTTTCTATAATAAATTGATCGAATTAATTAATAGGCGCGCATTAGACCCTAGATAAAGGTAGTATATATGACTTATGTAAAAGGCTTTGGAGGGTAGGTATTTGCTTAGAAGCGTAAAGTCAAGAATAGAAAACTGTATAGTAGTATCAAATTTTGGAGTTCTACTTCTATATTATTTTTACTATAAAATATAGAAGTAGAATCCTATCAAACTCTCTTCTCAATTCCACAATCAAGTTCATAAATCAGTATTAATAAAAGCATATCTCTTCCTCCTACAAAGTACTTGTCAAATTAACTTGGGGCTCTATTTTTCTAGCCTTAGACACCAACAAAATTAAGTTCAATGGTAACCCTCAAAAGAGATGTACATTTACACCCCAAAGGTGTTCAAGACGCTCTTTCTTCTTCTTCTTCTTCGTCTTGTCAAGATGAAAGAAACTATCGTAAACAACAAGAAGATCATCAGAATGCCACAGAAGATATCAGACAGTCGGATGATCATAGAAAGAATAATCAGGAGCTGAATCTTCTTGAACGTTTAAACACAAATAATAGTCCAATATGTAATGAAAATGATCCAACATCAGATGGTGCTGAGCCAAGAGTATTCTCGTGCAACTATTGTCAAAGGAAATTCTACAGTTCACAAGCATTAGGAGGACATCAAAATGCACATAAGAGAGAAAGAACACTTGCCAAAAGAGCTGGTCAGAGACCTTTTGGACATCACCTTTTCAGTTTCACCCCAACAGCTGCTGCTGCTGCTTTTGGCCATCATCCATATCTAAGAGTACAGCATCAGAATAACTATAACTTTGTTAGCGGTATGTCTACCCTGCCTCTAAATGGTGCAAATTATCAGAACAATTCTCTGGGAATTCAGGCACATTCTATGATCCATAAAGCAACAAATAGTAGTGGAAATTGGTCAAACAGGCAATTCATCAAACACCAACCAGGCGTAGGAAAACTGTCTATGATTCCTAAAGGAAATATTCACTTCATTCCCCAAGAAGACAACAAAAGTGACTTGCAAAAGATTGATCTTTCTCTCAAGCTCTAGTTCTTTCCTTTTGCCAAAACCCATGTTTTTTCATTTTGTGATATTACTCAGCCAAATTCGGGGTTTTGGTTACTTTTCGCTGTCTCTTAATTTTGTACTATGGCATTGCCCTGTACGATATATCATTTGATATCAAGAAACCCTTTTAGCTTTTGTTGATTTCCATCATTTAAACTTCTAGCTGTTTCACCAATTTATGATGCTAAATTCAATACAACCTACCACTTTAGATCACAAGTCTCATTCAAATTACAACCTTCTGTTAGAGGTTTTTCAAAATATTTGAAGACATTCATTACACAGGTGGATTTAGGGCGAGTTTTATGGATCGAATTAACTGTTAAATTTATTGTTTTTGTCTCAAATTATGTATCTTTGCACACAAAGGCTAAAATATATGTATATAATGAGATGATAATCGTTAAAAATTTACTGACTTTAAATTGATCGTGTCTCTCGTTTCAGAGGTAGACAAATGGGACCTCGTATCGAAACAAAAAAACAGTTATAGTTAATGTACCCCGACAACAGTACCAGGTTTTCAGCAATCAAGAAGAATTAATCCAGAAGCTAGCACGTTGCAATCAAAGAGTTTGTCAATTATGGCACCCTCACAAGACTTTCAGTAATTACAGCAAGCTGTCGGTTGTTTCGACATATTAAACAACTCATGTTAATAATGATACTATTAATAATACCATTAATTGGGTTTAACTGGATTTCAGCATAATTAAGAAACTCAATGCGTGAACAAAATGGACAGTGTTTCAACTGTTGAAGTAGTTACAGAAAATGACTGTTTATTTTGTCTTAGTACACAAATATTTTATTGTATGGCCCTGTCATCAGCCATTAATTAAATAGAGATAATGTTTATCATCTTCAATGACTCTGTACGGTGTCACATTACATTATTTCATAGCTAGATCTTCCAAGATTTGATTCTTGTGTTATAATAATATATGATAGTGAGTCCACTTTTGCCTAATAATTATTTATTTTAGTTTTTTATTACATAATTGTTTCACATTTGGTAGGATGATCCAACCTGGAAGTATAGGGTATCTATTTATGACTTTTACTTGACACCTTGCTTTGACCATATATAACTGGTGGAACATGTATATGTTGGGTATGCCATTAAAGTACGACACTGATAGCGGAACATATTTGGAGCCTGCATATGAAGTACATAGATCTCTTAATTTTGAGGTAGGGATCTCTTAGTGGTGAGACTTTTAGGAAAAGTTGTGTGGGCTTTGCCCAAAACGGACAATATCATACCATGTTAAGAATATTTTTTGTGCTTTTTAACCCTACAACTGATATAAGAGGCCATGTTCGGTGGACGAGTATGGGGATGACAGAGTAATGGCGTGAGACTCGATTTACTTCCCGAAAAAGCTTGTTGTAGGCTTCAGTTGCCATAAATACTCTAATAATATGGGTGACACACAGTGAATCTCAAAAATTGACCTGTGGATCGTGGTAATAATTCACGTGGAACTTAGTTCGAGGGGGAGATTGGTGTGCGATATAGTCCCAAATTGATTGCTGAAAATATTGGGAACATACATTTAAGGTGTAAGGATCTCTTAATGATATGCGACCTTTTAGGAAAAATCACATGGATTTGGCTCAAGACAAATAATATCATACCATGATAAAAGTATCTTTAGGTTGTTTTAGCCCAACATATTATACATCGATTTAGTACCTAAAAGTTGCTATACGTTGAACGTATGGGTGATGGGCGTTAGATACATACTTGTATCTCTGAAATAAGAACTCGCACCGAATACATGTATTGAAGCAACAAGTATAAGACTGTATACAGATAAAATCGGGTCCAATGAGCACCCCGATTTCCCGCCGAGGCAAACGGAGCAGGGACGTAACCGTAAGGAATCAGAAACAAAACCAGGAGCCACTCCTATCAGGGGCCGAGCAAGACACCTACCCTCGGAGCCATCGTGACCACGTTCCCCAGGTCCGGTTCGAGTTCCAACACTTCGGAGACCATTACCAAACGATCTCATACGACTAACAAAGGGTCGTGATAAAACCGGATATCACCGCGTGAATCTCGGACCGTATTGACAGAAGATCAGTGATTATCGAGAAAGAAGGTTTTTACGTTTCTTAGAATTGAACCTAGGATAAAACACTCCTAATATATAAAGGGGAAGCTAATTATTCATTAGACACATTGTAACACGCATACCAAGTCAATATACTTATGTTCTCTCTGTTTCTAAAAATTATTCAAAGTTCTTATTCTTTGTTCATAAGTTCTTCATAAGTGCAAGCTCGGAGCCGAAGACAGGTTCCTCTCTAAGCCGTTAACCGAGCTCGGACTATCATTGGTTTTTCCATTTACTATGTCTTTTATTTTCTTAATATAATATCATTAATCACTTGTATTGAATTAATCCACATATCCTTAAAGCTACGTATAATTTCAATTGTTATCCATTTTTAAGAGTTTGGTGCCCACCATGGGGCTAGGGATAATAGTGGTAATTTGATACAAATTTCAATAACACACTCTGTTTTACGCTTGTTCGTTGAGATTTTAATTTTAGGTCCATTTAAGAATGTCAAACTCTCAATCTACGCACTTGAACGTTGATGTTGGGTCTGGCCACCACGGCAAAAACAACAATATAATGTCTAGCAACGAGTCGCTTCCTGTTGACCCCAACAGGGTCCCAGTTGCGGACCTAATCGATGCCAACTCGCATGTGTCTATCGATGCAAACCTGCCGACTGACTCCGAGAACAGTGTTTTCGGAGGGTCCCGATCAACATCCCAGGGGCATGCACGACGGTGAAGGTGACGGGATCAATCTGCTGGTGATCTTCGAAACGTTACAAGCTCAACAAGATGCGATAGCCTCGTTGCAGAACCAAAGCCGCGCCCCTCAGTAGAGTCGAGCCCGAACCATCCCGGGTGTCACGACCCAATTTCTCCTCCGTTAGGTATCGTGATGACACCTAGTCTTAAGGACTAGGTAAGCCTAACATCCTCTGAATAATAACAATAACAAAGTACCATCTAATAATTTCTGAAATGAAATTCTCTATACAATATACAATTTTCCAAAAATCGGTAGTCCAAGTCATACGCTCTATAGAGTTTACTACAACTTCTAAATACGACTGTTTGGAAATAAGTAAAAACAGTGTGAATACAAAATGGGAAGGTGACTCCGAAGCTTGTGAATACAGCATCATGTTTACCTTGAGTTTCCACAGCAACAATCCGCGCTGCTAGCAAATGATCAACTGACTTTGCAATACCTAGATCTGCACAAAAATATGCAGAAGTGCAGTATGAGTACACCACAGCAGTACCCATCAAGTATCAAGACTAACCTTAGTGGAGTAGTGACGAGGAACAGTCAAGACACCTACTGGAATAACCAACCTGAACAAATATGAGTATAGGAACAACAAAGTATGTTATCTACATGAAGGCAATGCAATATGACTAACAATACATTAATTGCAATAAGAAAGGAAGATAACAAGTATCAATGGAATACCAAATAATGACACAAAAAGACGAACGGAAACACAACCTAAATCTGAAATCACAAATATAGAAAGGACAAGTAATAACTCAACAACAACGACCGTTTTCACATCAGGTTTTAGTCAATAACTCCACGAGGTACCGCACCTCGGGCTAATAAAAACTCACAGGTCTCAATACCTGAACCCTAACACTTGGCATCTTGTGCCCTCATTACACCTCATAACCGCACTGACGTCTCTTGCGCCAAATAAAGCTATTTTCACAAAGAAGGAGAGTAAACAAGGGAATATATCTATACTCAACAATAATAAGGAAACATCGTAACTGATAAGAGTGCTTAACTATGTGTATGCTTTTGCAAATGTCCTAACATAGTTCAAGCTAGCTAGTAAGCATAAGAAAAAGGAACGGACAACACGTAGAATGTTTTCTCACAACTTTCACAAGATAAGGCTCATACAGGTAAGTGTACCACTACACAAATATCAACAACAAGAATTCCCCCAGGCCATCACAACTCATCACAATTCAATCCTTGACATAGCCTAACCCACATTGTCTCACCACTGTGCAATAGTAAAGTAAGTGCCCACCTTGTCTCGCCGCACATGCATAATCATATTTCCACCTTGTCTCGTCACGCTACATGTGAAAATATCGATAGTAACATCAACACGACAGTAACCTCGTGCATCACAATAACCAAAACCGCATAGCAGAAACCTCGTGCATCACTACAACAAGTACAACATCAACAATAACAATAATACAAAGTACGACAAGTAAATCAACTCAAGAATCTTCGATCACAAGAAAACGGTAGAACTAGTTCACATGGCATAACCATAATAAAGAAAACTAGACGTAATAAGAACAACTCAACAGGGAAGAAGATAATATGTAACAATAGCCCCACAGTGTACGGTCCAATAACAAGAAACTAACACGAGTCAAATAATTTCAAATAAGGGCGAGTCCACTAAGGCATAGGATATCTAAGCTTCTTTTAAGTTTGGACAATTATGGGAGAGATACATCTGATTCAAATAAAGGTAGGCAGCGAGAAGATCACTAAACCTTAATAAGAGAGACCATTTACAAAAGGGATAACTACAGTTTCAAATAAAGATAAGCAGTTTAGGAAAATATAATATGGCAATGGATGAGATAAGAGTTTCAATTAAGGCACATATGAATCATGTAACAATAAGAGTGGATCATGAAGCAATTGATTCTAATTAAACAGCTAAAGGTGAAACTAGTAATTAAGGAACATAATCATAACAAAAACAACTGCATATTCAATGAATACAAGGACCTAGGAACCCTAAGAGGCCAATTTCCACAAATAAGTCCGAGCACGTACTCTTCACCTCGCGTACACGGACTACAATCAACATAGAAGACTCAAATCCTAAGTGGTAGTTCCCTCACACAAGGTTAGGCCAGATACTTATCTCAAAGAAGACAAATTGGTACTCATAAATAAACTTCTCGAGTGAAATGACCTCAGTACGGCTCAAATCTAACCAAAATAACTTCAAAGCACAAATAAAACTTATAAGAAACTATTCTAGATCATAAAGTCTTAATTTTTATCAAAATATAATAATCGATCCCAAGAGTCGATCCCCGGGCCCGCACCTCGGAACCTGACAAATTTCACAAAACTCGAACACCCATTCCGATACGAGTTCAACCATACTAAAATTATCAAATTCTGATACCATTTCATCCCTCAAATCATGATTTTTCATTTTGAAAACTTTCTTCAAAAACCACCTTTTTCCTCAACTCAAAACGTAAATTAAATGATAAAAATGAAGATAAAATCAGGAAATATATTAAATTCTAGATGAAGAACACTTACCCAATCAATTTTCTTGAAAAAACCCACAAAGAATCGCTAAAAACCGAGCTCTACAAGTCAAAATATGATAAAAATCGTCTAACCTTTGATTTGGAAATCTTATATTCTGTCCAGGTGATTGTGCATCGCGAATGCGGAGGAAGAGTCGCGTTCGTGAAGAAGAAAAAGTGAGGCTTTTAGGAAGTGCTTCGCGAACGTGAAGACACGCTCACAAACACGGAGAAGAAAAGACGGGAACCTATGCGAACACATAGGGGAACACGCGAACGCGAAGAGTAACGACGACCAGTGCTCAGAGCCTGGTTTCTACTACGCGAACGCAGAATGAAGGACGCGAACGCGAAGAAGGAAATCTAAATAGGTACGCGATCGCAAGGCATACTATGCGAACACAAAGAAGGAAATTGAGGCGGTCAGCAGAGACACTTCGCGAACGCGAAAAGAGCTTCGCGATCGTAAAGAAGAGCACCAGAAAACAGAAACAACAGTTCAAAATAGGAGGAAAAGGACCCGTAGCCCACCCGGAACACTCCCGAGGCCCCCTGGACCCTGTCTAATCAAACAAACAAATCTATAACCTAACACGGACTCGCTCGGGGTCTCAAATCACATAGAACAATGAAGAAACTACGAATCACACCATGAATCGAACTTATGAACTTCCAATTCTTTCAACTTCTAAAACTCGTGCCGAAACCTATCAACCCAACCCGGAATGACGTCAAATTTTGCAGACAAGTCCCAAATGACATAACGGAGATGTTCTGATGTGAGGCTAGAATTCATGGTTTAACATGTTATATGCCCTACATTTTATGCGCGTTAATGATAAAAATACACTTTTTATGTGCATAATAGAGTCTATTTCATGTGTAGGTGAATTGGAGATGGAAACCGAGCTAAATGGATGCAAATACATCGAAAATATGCTCAGGAGGCGACGAGGAGTGCACCGGGCTATAGCCAGGCGCTAGAGCCCAAACGCCTGACCCTGCCTGGCGTTAGCCAGGTGTTAGAGTCCAAACGCCAGCCTTAGCCTAGCGTTAGCCAGGCGCCAGGGCCCAAACGCCAGGCCCCTGTTTCAGTCAATTCCGAGTTTTGACGAGTTTAAGTGNTGGAATAGAAGTCTCCTACACGTTTAGGGTTTGTCCTAAACATATAAATAGACCCCTAAAACACAACTTAATGAGGATTGAAAGGCAGACGAAGGATTTGAAGAGAGAAAACCATTGAAGTGACAAAAGCATTGATTTTTACATCTTTTATTCATTACTTTGTAGTTCAATTATGCAAGTTATTTTGAGTTTGATTCTTATGAGCATGTCTAGGGTTTATTTAATCTAGGTTTTTGGTAGAACCCGTTGGGGATGAATTTGTTGTGATATTAATATATTTTTGTTGATTAATCTCTATTTGTTCAACTACGTTCTTGTTGTAGTTGATTGAAAGGGCCCTCAATTAGCTGTTCCTATTTATTATGTATCTACT
>ML416578.1:3030-113792 GCA_005239525.1 Nicotiana knightiana | reverse complement strand
TAATTAGAATGCAATATGAGTGGTGAATAGACCATAACCCTGGAATATTCATCTCTACTGAATACATTACAATAGTTCTTGTTACTTGATAGTTAGTTACTTCATAGAGTTTTAGCATAAATTAATATATCATTGATCTTATATTGGCTTGAGTAAAGAATAATTGGAGTAAATTAGTTAGTAGGTTATACAAGTCTCTGTGGGTACGATATCTGGACTTAAATCCTATATTACTTGTCGACCACGTACACTTGCGTGTGCATTGGGATTTCGACCAACAAGCGGCAACTAACTGGGTCAACATATGAATAGCTCCCCTTAGGTCCCCATCGGAAGCACTGGGACCTGCAGCTGGAACTGAAGAAGGATCAGGAATTTCGGCGGGAGGGATTGTAGCACCCTCTGCCACAGCAGGAATAGGAACACTCTGATCTGGAACAGAAAGGCCAGATAGATTCAAGGGTTGGTTTGGGATGGGCATTGATGCACCATGGGAAGGTTGTAGTCTATGCTTCCAGGAAACTCAAGAATCACGAGAGAATTATCCGACGCATAATTTTGAACTCGCGGTAGTTGTGTTTGCATTAAAAATCATGCGGCATTATTTGAATGGGATCCATGTGGACGTGTTCTCAGACCACAAGAGTCTCCAATTTAGAGCAAAAGGAGTTGAATTTAAGGCAGCGACGATGGTTAGAATTGCTTAAGGATTATGATATGAACATTTTGTACCATCCAGGAAAGGCGAATGTGGTGGCGGACGCTCTAATTAAGAACTCTATGGGTAGTTTGGCTCATTTGAAAGTGGATCAGAGGCCTTTAGCTCGGGAGATTTATCAATTGGCCAGTCTGGGGGTCTGTCTCTCGTCCTCTGACGAGGGAAATATTATGGTGCATAAAGGGGCAGTGTGTGGATCCAGCATTGGCGTAGTTGAAGGAGGCAGTTTTGAATAACAAGATTTTGGTATTTTCACTCGGTAACGATGATGGTGTTTTACGGTGCCAGGGAACGCTATGTGTTCCAGATATGGATAATATTCGGGAGAGGGTAATGGCAGAGGCACACAATTTAAGGTATTCCGTGCACTCAGGTTCTACGAAAATGTATCATGATCTCCGGGAAGTTTATTGGTGGAGAGTTATGGAAATTCCAATGTGGAAATGGGAAATGATCAAGATGGATTTAGTGGTAGGGTTACCTCGCACTCAGTGCAAGTTCGACTCGATCTGGGTTATAGTGGATCAACTTACTAAATCAGCTCACTTCTTGCCAGTCAAGTCCACCGATACTGCTAAACAGTACGCTCAGTTGTATATCAAGGAAATATTCATGCTTCATGGTACTCCATTTTCTATTATCTCATATCGATGAGCCTAGTTCACGACTAATGTTTGGAGGAAATTTCAGCAAGATTTGGGTACTCAGGTAAATCTTAGCATGGCTTTCCATCTTCAAACTGATGGTCAGGAAAAGCAGACTATTCAAATGCTTGAAGATATGTTACGGGCTTGTGTTTTGGACTTCAAGGGTAGTTGGGGTCATCATTTACTGCTTATCGAATTTTCTTAAAATAACAGCTTTAACGCGCTAGTATTCAGATGGCCCCATTTGAGGCATTGTACGAAAGAAGGTGTAGACCTCCGATTGGTGGTTCGAGGTTGGTGAAGTAGAATTGTTAGGGCCAGATTATGTGCACCATGCTTTGGAAAAAGTCAGAGTCATTCAGGAGAGGATGAAAACTGCTCATAGTCGTCAAAAATCCTATGCGGACATTTGTCGAAGAGAATTGGAATTCGAAGTAGAAGATTGGGTATTCTTGAAGGTAACTACCATGAAGGGAGTGATGTAGTTAGGGAATAAAGGGAAATTTATCCCAACGTATGTCGGGCTACATCAGACTGCTCAAAGGATATGACAAGTGGCTTATAGGTTGGAATTGCCCCTTGAATTGTCATTAGTGCACCCGGTGTTCCATGTGTCTATGTTGAAGAAAGTGGTTTGAGATCCATGAGCTATCACGCCAGTTGAGACTATTGATTTTAATGAAGAATTATCGTATGAAGAGTTTCTGGTTGCTATTCTTGATAGACAAGTCTGTATATTGAGAAACAAAGAAATTACTTTAGTTAAAGTGTTGTGGTGAAGTCAACACGTTGAGGAAGCCACGTGGGAAGAGGAAAATGAAATGAAAGAAAAATATCTCCATTTGTTTGAATTAGTCTAGTAGTGATTGTGAGAAATATCATCTCTAAGCAAAATATATTCTATGTTCAATTTTGTGCAAAAGCACCCCATTTTCCCCTAATTTCTCTACTACTATAAGTTCTCAAGTTGTGCCATTATTCTGTGTGTTGTGACTAATTGAGTAATGTGCAACCCTGTGGAGTAAATGAAATTATGTGAAACTCATGTGATGGTTAAATGATTAATTGAAGGGTAGATTGGTAATGATTAATTGAAATGTGTATGACATGTTGAAGGAATTGAATTATATGGGACTTGTCGAGGTGACCAAATTACGTGCAAGGCCATGAAGTAACTAGTTATGTGTGAAATTGGTTAAGAAACATGTAATTCGGGGGCTCTCTGACAGGTAGCTAGGCCTAATTACAGAGGAAACTCTGGCGAAATTTCCAGAAAATATCGGAGTTAGAAAAAATTGGGGGTTGGCATATTCTGTTTTCAAAACCAAATGACTGTCTGATCCTCATTTGAGGACGAATGATTTTAAGAGGGGGAGGATGTAAAGGCCCGTAAAATTTATTGTTTAAAATAATACCCGAATAACTAACCAAGTTGTTATAACTGTAGAAATTCTTAAAATGTATGTATTTTTCAGTAAAAAGTACCCCGGAATTTGAAAGATGAATTTTCCAGAAATTTGGGCATCATGTGACGCTCTATATGATCGCATAACGTGTATGCAGACCACATAATGGCCGCATACATGGGCCGAATCACTGCCATTTTGAGGACAATTATGCGGTCCAAAATGCTATCGCGTGTTGGTTCTACGGACCGCATGGTTGTCGCATTCTTGCCCACTGATTTTGCTGAGGGAAGTTATGCAACACATTATGCGATATCATAACGTGCATGCGGACCGCATAGTGGTCGCATACCTGCACAGAGTGTTTTAAATGTTGGCCCATCTTGAGGGCCATTATGCGGTCGATTATGCGGACCGCATGTCATGAATGCAATTGCATTCCTGATCACATTCCGGTGTCAGGCTCCTATATTTCTAATTTTAAAACCCGACCCCCTGTTAATTAAAACACCCCTCCCCTTCATGTTTAACTGATTTATGAGAAAAAATAGAGAGAAGGGAGAGAGGGTTCATGAGAGGGAAGTTCTTCTTCCTCAAAATTGATTCTTCAAAGTCGCTCAAGCCCGTAATCTATCGAGTTACTGTTATCTTCTTCACTCAAAGAGGTTAGTCTTCACCCCGTTTTCCCCAAGTTCTCAGATTTTCATTAAGAATAAAACACATGATTGTTCTTGAAAATGGAGGTCGAACCCATGTATGCATGTGAGAAAAACTTCCTAATCTAGCAAAAAGGGAAGAGGGTTGGGGTAAAATTCACAATGAAGCGGTGGTAATTTAATGAGGTCACCTACCGTTCGATAAAATGCTTAAAAGAGTTTGAATTGTATGCATGATTTCCTATTCTGAGTTGAATATGTTTATTTGTGAACTAGATTGACGGTACTAGTCAGTGCGGTGATTTGTGAGTAAAAGATAAAAAGGAATTTCGACCCAAGGTATGTTGGCTAATTTTAATCTTCGTAAAGTCTTACATTATCATAACATCACAAACAACCTAAACATGGAGAGAAATATAGTCTCTTTTCTTCTTGCCTTTCTATTTTCTTCTCATTTCAGGGTTATAATTCAATCAAAAACTCCATACCCTCCTTGTGAACCATGCACCTATGTTTGCAATCAGGGCAAACTGCAGGGGGATTAAACTCAATATGAGTGACCGGAGTTGATAGGAGTTGACATCATGAAAGCCAAAGACATCGGAGAAAGCACATATTCAAATGTTAACGGCGTTGTACTTACAACAGATTGTATTGTTACATAGGACGTGTGTTGCAGTCGTGTGGCTTTTCCCAGATGAACATGGTAATGTAAAAGTCAAGACAAAGGTTTGGTCATAGAGGAAGTTGATCTAATTTTAGATTGGAATTACCATTCTCAATCCTGAAAAATATTTTTTAAAAGTCTTTTCTTTCCGAATAATATCACATGGGTCTTATTTTGTTCTAAATAAGATTTATGAAGAAAGAAGAAATGAGAAGAAAAAGATCTAATATCAATCGAAGCTTAAATATATGACATACATAATATTAACACTATCATTAAGCCATAGTCTAGAACGTTCAGGATATTAAGAAAAAATTATACAATTATAAAATATAAATGGTATAGCTTCAAATTCTTGAATAAAATCAACGACAAATATAAAATAAAACAAGTATAAAGAGACACAAATTAGGAATATTTTCACGTGGGTAGAGAAATTTGTTAACCCCTAATGAGACCGTAAAATCTCATCCTCCATCTCTATAACACCAGAAAGAGGAAAAGAGTAGTTTATTGCTATTTTCGTTAGATAATTCAATACTTTAACCCTATGCGATATATATCCAGACCACTTATTAATTAGTGATTCAACTCATTTAGTTCTCTGCAACATTCTTTTGTGGTCATGGATACATGCATATAACATGCTATATGTGAATATAAGAGCAAATGATTGTTGAATCGCAATTTTTTATATGAATTTCTTTATCGAAGGATCGAGAACTTATAGAAGATTAAAGTGAAATAAAGGTTTTTATAGCATCATCAACCCTCGGAGTCAAGGCTCTTGAAGAGCTATTTTGTAACGTATAAGTAATTATACATTTTCCATCATGCACTTAAATATATAACCTAAAAGGGAATATCTAGATAATACAAAGAGAATTAAATTGTGCTATCTGCATAATATGTATACTTGTTGGTAGAAGAACAATTTCTTTTCTTTTCCATTGTAGACTAAATTGCTAGCACTTTCTTAGTATTTAATCATTTTCCCTATATGTTAATCATATCATTGTTTTATAACTTTTCAACTGCTATTTACTTATTATACATGTTTTAGTGAGGGAATAGAAAATATGAACGACATGTTGTTAAACGAGTTGTTTAAGATCCACAACTAAATGAATAACCTTTTCTGATCGCACAAAATCGGCAGACTTGGTTGGTAAAAAGAGATGAGAAAAATGCCTGATTCAAAAGTAACCATGGTAATCCTGGCATATCCAACTTCACAATATTGGCGTGACAATCAAAAATAGCGTAATAGGGCGACAACAAGTACATGCCCAAAATAATATCAAAGTCTACCATACTAAGCAACAATAAATAGGCTTTGGTCTCATAATAAGTACATGTTTTATTATGGTTATCTCATGAAGACCCTTCATGCCCGTTTTCCTATGATGTTATGACAAGAAAGATATTTTATGTTGGTACTCAATTAAGCAAGGCACCGGGAGCTGTCGCGACATGCGGTTTAGATCGTAATAATATTGGTATCAGATGAGTTCTGTCCTAGAGAGT
This sequence comes from Nicotiana knightiana, assembly GCA_005239525.1. Classification (NCBI taxonomy): domain Eukaryota; kingdom Viridiplantae; phylum Streptophyta; class Magnoliopsida; order Solanales; family Solanaceae; genus Nicotiana; species Nicotiana knightiana. The sequence continues at coordinate 108,171 of ML416578.1, read as the reverse complement.
CTACAAGCCGTGTCTAGTAGAGTCTTGTTTATGGGTGTGTTGTGCACCACACTTATAAGCATGAGGCTACATGGAATTTAGGACTGTCACTATTTCTTCTTACTTTAGATCGTGTGGTAGAACTCAGTTGTAAGTATTCAAACTCCTGAATTCTATTTTATTCGTAAAAAATCATAGCTATATCCAGAAAAATAGTTGGTAAGAGATGTAGCCGTGGAAGAGTTGAGTCGGAGGAACTCAATTTTGCATCCTGCTTATGATGAGTAAGTGTATGATTTTTAGCAGACCATGTGTGTACTAATACGTGTAAGATTCTTGAAAAGGAGCCCTAAGTAATGAATATCTATCCACCCATATAGTAAAAACAACGAGAGATTCGTAAGGTAAATATAGGTTTCAACAAGTAAAAGAAGCAATATGAAGAAGGGTATGAGGTACCCAATTAATGAAGATTATTAGTATTTACAATTAAGGCAAATAAATATAAGAATTTTCAGTTACCTTCAACAGTAATTGAGGTATGTACAATTGGGCACACCCATCTCAGTTATATCCTATGGCAGCTAACAAATATAGTTTAAGGAAGGACTGGATATAATGATCTATCTAGGGTTAGAGTAAGCAAAAATGGTGGACGGATTGTTTTCGTTAGCTGACATTTCCATAGTATAAAACAAATATGGTAACAGATCTCCTCGTGCGACACCCATATAGTGCACTTTAGAATAGTACAATCAAGTATGGATACCACAATGTTCAGAAATTTCAAAAGATGTGTAGTGGAATCCTAGAAGAGCTAAATATTTACCTGAGTATTAATCTCGCCTCTAGGAAGAATGATTTGTTGAATATCTTAGAATAAGGTGAGATACAAAAATATTAGCAGGAGAATAAGAAGAGATTAAATGAAACATTGTGAGTAAGATTAGATATATGAGTGATAATTGTAAATAAATGTATAACATGATGACAAAGTTTATAGTAAAGTGTAGGGAAGACAATAGTAGACGGGACTTGAAACAATAAAAGAGCCTAAGCCATGAAGTCATATCCTCATTGTAAGGCGCTGTAAAATTTACCTAAAACCTGGGATCTCGTGGTGCCGAGTTAGGCATATGTGTTAAAGATTATTGAGATTTTTTTTGGGATAAACAGTACACCGAGGAGCTAAAGAAAAATGTTGGTAGAAAAAGGCCTTTATGCTACCCACAATGCGGCCGCATAATCACTCTGTGGGCCGCAGAATGGCCGCAAAGTGAGGCATCCATTTGGGCCATTTTTTATGTCTTTTTTGCGGCCCATTATGCAACCACAGAACTATTTCACAAGCCGCAATTTGATCGCATATCCAGCCTTGAGATCTTTCCGATGGTGGTTCTGTGGAGCATTGTGCGACCCGATCTCGTTAACCCGACCCAATCTCGTTATATAAGCACTTTGGATCATCTTACTTGTAAAATCTGATGCTTTTGGAGTGAGAGATAGTGATTAGAATAGGGAAGTATTCTTCAACCTATTACCCATTAGTTCTTTCTCAAACCATGTATGATTAACAGGGAAATTCACTAAGCATTTACCTTAATAGTAAGAATCTATGCCCAAGCTGTTAATTTCGAAATTCTATTAAAATGGGTAATTAGAAAGACCATCATTGGGCAAGGGAGTTGTTTATCTTGCATCGATGTGTGATCAAAGATGGTTGGAGGATTGTGAGCTATAGAAATGGTAAAGAATGGTATGTGCCATTATGGAATCTTTCACAAAAGGGTCTTAAAAATATAATGCACACCTAGTGTTTATTAATTGTATACGACTAAAATCGAAGAGCCCGGTTTTATAATCATTATGGCATTCCATAGCCTAGCTTCAAAGAGCTCGAAGCACAGTTCAAGGTTTGACAACGAGGGAGCATATCGAGGATTTCCCACGCTCGACCTCGGGGTAGTATAAATCAGTGCCCATCATGGAAAAGCGGGAAATGCTCAAAGGCACGTGGCTAGATCTTACTACGCCTACAATAATAGTGCAAGTCCGTGCCAGACCATTAAATAGTTGTACCAGCTGTATCTCTTTGTAATAATACACATATACTATGTTGGGATTCCCACTCATACATAAAGGGGACCCTTGTCATTTTTTATACATGATATTAAATACATGAACAAGAACATTCTCTGCTCTCTAACTCAAACATTCTCTACAATTGTTCCATTGATTTATTGCTTTCTATTCATTCTGTTCATTGATTGTTCTTCATTTATTGCTCATTGTTGATCACAAAGAGGGCGTCTTTGAGGCCCTCAATACTGTTATATCTTCATCGGCTGCCCTCTGTCAACAACTCGAGCTTGACCTCGAGGCCTTATTTCGGCCAGCTCGTAACGGCTCGGTTTGCATAATTCCATTATCCTTTGCCCTTATCTCGTTTTTCTTAACTTTCACTTAGTATATATTGCCTAAACAACTACTTTAAAATAATTCACATAGTTTTAGAACCACAAAATCAGATATAATTATAATTACCTTTTTCACGGTACCTAGTTTGGCGCCCACTGTGGGGCTAAAAATACTTGTGATTGTTTTAGTGCTAGTTTTATAAAAACATAAGTTATTCTTTACACTTTTTCTTGTCCAAGAGTCTTCGATTCCAGATCAGAAAATGTCTAACTCAGTGAATGCACATGAAAACAACGGTCTTGATATCATGGAGAGAATTGCGCAGCTGCTTCAGGCGCCGGTGTACCACCGCAAAACCCTGAAGGGGCACACATGGCCGGTAGAGGCACCCCGACTATCTGAGTACAACTTCAACATTGATGTTTCAGATATCGTATCGGCCATAGGTAAAATCAAAGACATAAACTGGCAAAGACTCATCCTACCAGATCCTTTGCAAAGGAACCCTAACATGATATGCGAATATCACGGCACCCACGGTCATAGGAACGAGGACTGCAAACAACTTCAAGAAGAGGTAGCCCGACTGATTTGAAAAAGGGCACCTTCGAGAGTTCCTCAACGACCGAGCTAAAATAAAATTTCGAGAAAGAGAGGCGAATAGGAAAAATGAAACAGAAGAACCACAACACGTCATCCACATGATTATTGGAGGAGTTGACGTCCCTCATCGACCCATTTTCAAGTGAACAAATGTGTCTATCACTAGGGAAAAGCGAAGTCGGAGCTACATACCTGAAGATTCCCTTTCATTCAGCGAAGAGGACATCGAGACCTTGTCTCAACCTTACTATGATGGTTGAGAAACTCGGGTTGCTCGACCAGATCATGCCCGCCTCTCAAGTCCTCAACGGATTCAACATTGAGAGCGAGACAACGAAAGGGGAAATCATCCTCCCAGTTAATGTGGACGGTACATGATGCAATATCAACAATGTAAGCCCTCCACGAGACAATATCAACAATGTAAGCCCTCCATGAGGAAATATCGACAATGTAAGCCCTCCACGAGGCAATATCAACAATATAAGCCCTCAGTGAGGCAACATAGACTACACGAAGCCGTAAGACCTCAAGGTCGGCAAATTCCAACTCACAAGCCCTCAATGAGGCAATATCGCATATGTAAGACCTCAACGAGGCATGCTCAAACTTGTAAGACCTCAACGAGGCAATGTCAAGTCTGTAAGACCTCCTAAGCCCTCCAGGAGGCACCAATGTAAGCCCTCCATGAGGCACCAATGTAAGCCCTCTATGAGGCAATATAAATAATGTAAGACCTCCACGAGGCAACATCCACTTTATAACACCTGAATGAGGCGACATCAAAATTTTGCTATTTTCACAAGGAACGTGTCACAACCCCAAATCCTAACCTGCCACGCTGGTGCCTATTGTGGAACTAGGATAGCCGACTACTGCGTGTTCATATTTTCTTTTTGAAAATCCCATTTAAGTTTCAAGCAATTCATAACAAAGTAGAGAATGTTCTTAATATAATGGGAAAATTTTATATACAGTACTGCCATCCCCAAAACCCGGAGCCAACATGTCATGAGCATCTAGTGAAATAAGCCAAAATAAAGTATTATGATACGAAACTCCGAATCAAAGATAAATACCGCCAAAATAAAGTATTATGATACAAAACTCCGAATCAAAGCTAAATACAACAGGAAGGGAAAGTAGAGATGATGTGAACACTGAGCAGCTACCTCTATATCCCCACGATTCGGCTCCGCTGCAATATATATATATATATAAAATCTAACCCTCGATATCTGCTACTGAATCTGCACATAGAGGTGTAGAGAGTAGTGTGAGTACGCCAACTCAGTAGTATTGGAAATAAATCAAGTCTATGTAGAAAGGAATCACATAAAGATCAATGTCATCAAGTCACAATATACACAACCTTACTTTCCAATAGTATACATAGATATACAAAATCGTCATGCCTTAGAAATCAACTTCACAAAAGTCCTTAAAACAATGCACATTTTTTACAACTTTAAAACAAGGATTTGGTATGCAAATGAATGTAGTAAAATCATAAGTAGCCCCTCGGGCGAAAACATGTTTCATAACCAGCCCCTTAGGCATGCCTCAAAATCTCTCAGCACCTCACAATCACTCAACACCTCAGAGCCACTCATGCCTCCCAATTATTCGATCACTCGCACTGGGTGCGCTCACTAGGGGTGTGTAAAGAATCCGGATGGGCTCCTTCAGCCCAAGAGCTAATATCACTTAGAACCTCACCATGAATCTTGGCCCTAGGCCACACTACGTGGAACCACTCGAAATGCCCCTTGGGCGAAGTAATAGAACGGGGTACTCGACCCGAAAACATCATTTTGAGGATCATGTAGTTTAAATCATGCTAAGTATCAATTGAAACAGTATGCGCGATGATGCTGAGTAAAATCATCAACATGTAGTGAGGAAAACAACAGTAAAACACCCTCAAAGGGGCCTAAACAGATCGACACGAGGCCCCAAACACGGCTTACAGCCCAAATATTTCACAAATCTTTAGAACATAATTTAACATAAGATTTTGAGTAAATATGCAACTCATTAGCTGCCGCAGAGAGGACCTAGTCTAATCCAAAAATGAGTACGCACCACATATTCGTCATCCGACATGTGCGCCATTCCAATTTCAATGAGAAAATATGTAGTCCGGGGTTCCATACCCTCAGGACAAGAATTAAGACCATTACTTACCTCTACCGGGCCGCGACAGTAGTCCGCTATGCCTTTGCCCCTCAAATTGGCTCCCGATTGCTTCCAATCTAGCCAAAACCAGTTCAACATCATTAATATATACTCAAGGAACACAACCCAATAGAAAATTATTACTTTAATCAAAAATATCGAAATTCGGCCAAACCCGAGCCCCGGGCCCACATCTCGGAATTCAATAATTTTTACATCCTTAGAATCCTCGTCCTCCCACGTTTCTATGAATACCAAGAACACTAAAATCGGACCAAAATTTCCCACTCAAATCCTCAAAAGAAAAATAAATATTCCATGCACCTTTCTTTCCCAACTTTGGCTAAATTTCCAAAATTTTTGTGGTTTAATCACTTAAGAATTGACATAGAAACGTGTTAAGAAGATGAAATTCTTACCTCCAGATGATTTCCCTTGATTCCCCTTCAATTCTCTTTCAAAATCTCTCAAGTCCGCATGAAACAATGGAGAAAATAATAACCAAATTCGCACTTTCGGCCTTTTAAACATTCTGCCCAGCTAAAATAATTCTTTCACTACGATCACAAACTTTGGCATGCGATCGCGAAGAACAAAATTGCTGCCCCATCAATTTACCTTACGCGATCGCAGACAGCCTCACGCGATTCATCAAGACTTAAACCCACTCGATCGCAAACCATTCCACGCGATCGCGAAGAACAAAGCTCAACTCACCCACGCGCCCCTTTAACTCTACGCGATCGCAAACAAGACCACGTGATCGCACTAACCAAACACTAATACTCACGCGATCGCAAACCATTCCACGCGATCGCGATTAACAAAAATACTGCCTCACCAGTTAACCCTACATGATCGCAAACATCCTCACGCGATCTCGTAGAAGGAAACCATAACCTTACACCAGCAGCAATCTGCCAAGAATTCAAGCCAAAAGTTGGTCCGTTAACCACCCGAAACACGCTCGAGACCCTCGGGACCTCAACCAAACATACCAACATATCCCATAACGTCATTCAAACATAGTCGAAACTTCGAAACACCAAAAGAAACACGAGAACATAAAAGTTACATCAAATTCAAGCCTAAGAACTTTGAAACTTCCAAATTTCGCCAATTACGTCAAAACCAACAAAAACACCCCCGATTAACCTGAAATTTTGCAGACATATTAAAAATGACATTACGAAACTGTTCCAACTTCCGGAATTCCATTCCGACCGCGATATCCTATTTTCCACTGCCGACCGGAAATCGCCAAAAACTAACTTTCGCCAATTCAAGCCTAATTCTACTCCGGACATCAGAAAAATATTCCGAACGCACTCCCAAGTCCGAAATCACCTAACGAAGCTATTCGAGCAATAAAATCCGCATTCCGAGTTTGTTTATCAATAATTCAACACTCAGTTGACTTTCTCAAGTATTAGGCTACTTTAAAAGGCTAAATGCCTAAACTCTCACCATAACTACTTATGACCCAAACCAACTGATCCAACACATCAAAAATAAATTAACGATACATAACAACTGCAAAAATAGGGGAAATGGGGTAAATCTCACGGAACGACCGCCAGGTCGTTATTGAACGGCTCCGAAGCCAAAAACAGTCGATGTCCCGAGGACTAGCATCTACAGTCACCCCATCGAGCCATCAAAAACTCGAAGCTATAGGACCTCAGGGTTGGTAACTTCGAGATCATAAGCCCTCAATAAGATTATATAAAACCTATAAGACCTAAAGGAAGGCATGTACAAACATGTAAGACCTCAAGCAAGGCATGTACAAACCTATAAGACATCAAGTAAGGTATGTTCATACCAGTAAGAGCCCAAACAAGGCATGTACATACTTGTAAGACTTCAAGCAAGGTATGTACAATTTTTTATGGCCTTAAAAGAGCATAATCTTGATATCAAAGTCAAGGATAGATATTCGAACTTGTAAGACCCCAAAAAGGCATACCCCCGATATAGACGCCGAGGCTATTTTACTCGGGGACTAAAAGTCTAGGCCAAATACAATGACCATGGTCATAAGGCTCCGGTCAAACTAACTCGACTCACAGACGTTTGATCATCCCATAAAATCACAGGCCTCTAATAATTTCGTAAAATACTTTGAAAAAAACCGGTTAATCATGCTACCCTCGGCATAAGCAAAAGAGCTTCGATCGTATCAGCTCCGACAATGAAAAGGCTTCAAAAATTCAGCCATTGAGCAAAACCTTTTGAGATGGTCATTTATCGTCACATAACGGCTCATAATCGAGGTTCTTTCGAGCCGTCGAAGAGTCGGATGAACACAAAAACTTCAAAATGTCTTTAAGGAGGGAAAATTATAGCCATGCGTAGGAGCCTAAGCGCCAACCACACTGAAGGTCGTACCGACCCAATGCGTAAGAGACTAAGCGCCAGCCATACTAAAGGTTGTACCAACCCAATACGTAAGATCCTAAGCGCCAGCCATATTAGAGGTCGACTGACCCAATGGGTAAGATCCTAAGCGCTAGCTTAAAGATCCTCAAGGCCGATTTAAAAAATCTAAGGGTCAATGAGATCGTGTCGAAACCCGACTCGTGGACTGAGCCCTAAACGATTAACAATACGCCTAAGGGCCAATAGGTAAGAGCCCATGGGCCAGCCTAAAAAGCCCCAGGGCCAATTTACAACCCTAAGGGTTTCATTTTGATGTCCTATTCATCAGGCTAATTATTGACAAGCATCAAAATTTAAAACAAAAAGAAAGACAAACACTAGAAAATAAGAAATACCAAAGAATTTTACATATATAAGTATTACAAATATACATTTATAATGCCCCACATGAGTTTTATCCTAGGGACAAGAAAGAAAATCCTAGTCTACTCCCAAGACCAACTCCCTCAACGGCCCCAATGACCAGCTCCCTCGGCGGCCTTCAAATATCAGCATCGGCATCAAAAGAAAGGAAAAACTTGGCATTGATCTCATCCAACTTGGCTTGTTGTTTCTCCTCCGAGAGATCAAATCCTAGCATGAATCTCTTCGAGGGTCTCCCTCCGAGATCTGCATCGGGCATACCCATTTCCCCTCATCTCTCTATCAAAGGCTCCCCTCAGCTCAGGCCAAGAATCGATATTATCTTTCAAATAAATAGCCACTTTCTTATCGGCCTTTACTCAAACTTCTTTAGCTTCAGCCCAGACGTCCACGACCTCTCATTCATCTTCAAAAGTTAAGTCTCGAGCTTGGAAATCCTATTCCTCTGAATTGAGCTACTTTATCGAGCATTGCAGAGTTGTACCTCTAGTTACCTATTTCTCGAGATTGCCTTCGTAGTCTCGACTTCGATTCATCTCCGATTGAAGATATTTATACTCTCTTGTCTTCTCATCACAAAGAAGACTGGAATATTTCTCCTTGCCCAAGGCTTTTCGAAACATGGCCTTATAGTGGAGCAGCTCGGGCTTGAGCTTGTCAAAAGCCTATTAAAAGCAAGCTTCAGTTCAAAACATTAAAATACAAAGCTGCAAAACCAACAAAGTCAACCAAAAATCACCAGGGAACAGAGCCGTTGAGAGTGCGTCTACTGGACTGGTCTTATCGGTCCCAGCGGTAATAACCGACGTATATAAGGTCCTCTTCAGCGGCAACATCTTCTTTGTGCCCGAGGCAATCCCCGCCTCGTTATGAATATCCTCATCCTTCGAGGAAATTTTTCACTTATTATCCCCCCTCGGCTCCGAAGCCGACGGTCCTTCCCTCTCCTCGAGGGGGAACAGTCTAATCTCGGAGAATCCACCAACGCCTGCAGTAAAGGAGTTAATACACATAAAGGAACATTCCTCAAAGGGAAATCGCATGACACATACTGTGGTGCTTTTCTTCCCTCTTGCCCTTCAACATATCTCGCCACTTGCATTCATCATAAGGCGAGGAATCTACAAGCCTCCAAGTCTTGTCCGCATAACCGGGGATCTCTTTTGGCATCCACGGGACCGGTGACAAAGAGAAAAAGAAGCATCCTCACAAATCATCGAGAGCGAAGGGCATTAAGGTACGATGAAGTACTTGCGTTTGATGTTCCATTTCTCGGGGAAGGACAACAACTTTTCAAGAATGATGTCGACGGTCCTCACTCGAACAAATCGACTCCTTCATCCTCAGTTCTGGTCCTCATCGTCCAAAAGTTAAATCCATCTTGGGAGGTCCTGGACCGCGTCGGGGAACCAAATTGTGGCTACACAATAGCAATAAAATAAAGAAAAAAATAAAGGGGTCATTTCAGAAGAGGAAAAAAAGGCGAAAAACTATGATCGATATGGGGATGCTTACACTTCATGTTCCATTCCTCAGGGAATAGTTTCCTATCAGTGGGGATAAGGTCCGAGGTTCTGACTCTGAAAAACCTACTCATCCACCCCCGGTCTTTGTCCTCATCAGTGCAGGCAAAGAATACTTTGGCAGATCGACGGTGTAGCTTGAATAAACCACCTCGAAAGATACGAGGGCTATACAATCTGATCAAATTATCGAGGGTGAAAGCAATCCCCTCAACCATGTTGGTGAAATATCGAATCATGTATGCAGTCCTCAAGAAAGAAGGATAAATTTGACCAAGTGGCACTAAGTATTGAAGACAGAAGTCGAGAATCACTAGATCTATCTGTGGAGAAGAAGAATCGACGAGGCCTATAGTGAAAGGATATGTATATACACTAAAGAAACCAGCTATATGTTTCTATGGTTTCCTAAGTTTTGGGTATTTCTACTTGCGCAGCCTCCCCCCAGCGGCAGTTTATCTTTATTCTCTTTGTATCGGTCACCACACTTATATACCGAGACATGGGCTCGCATCGGCCCACTGTAGAAGGGTGTTTCTCGATTGTAAAATCGGATGCAATGTCAAAGAGACCAGTAATAAACTGCTCGATTTTGGGAGGCTTTTTTTATTTGCCCTTAGTCGGGCGTGATGGGGAAGTGGTTACCTCTTTTTGAGGTACCGTTTTGGAGGTCTTGGCCATTATTGTAAGTGCGTTTCAAAGGAAGAAGATGAAGAAGAAATCACAAAAAGAGGATTAAAGCAGAAAAATGTAGGCTAAAAGTGTGAAAGTCAAAATATTGAAGTAGTTATAGAAGCCATTTGGTCATGTTTGAGAAGCAGAAAGGTCGAACCAACAACGGTTCATGGGCTTCTCGAGAATTGTGCTGATAGTGACCTATGCGCAATCTTTATGTCACGTCATTTAATCTTTTGATGAGGCTGACATCATAATGGGGATATCGAAGAAGCAAGAATTCCAGCTAGTTTCTTATCACTTCATTATAAGAAACGCGGGGACTATCTGTATGCGGCTAAAATCAGAGAGCCCGATTTTACGATGATTATGGCATTCCATAACCCGTCTTTAGAGGGCTCAAAGCATAATTCTAGGTTTGACATCAAGGGAGCATATCGATGATTACTCAAGCTCGACCTCGGGGTGGTATAAATCGGTGACCATCATGGAAAATGAGGAAATTCCTAAAGGCACGTGGCTAGAGCTGACAGTGTAGGCAATAATAGTGCAAGTCAGTATCGGACCATTAAATAGTTGTACTAGCTGTATCTCTTTGTAATAACTATACATGTACAGTGTTCAGATTCCAGGTACTATATAAAGGGGACCCTAGTCATTTTTTTACATATGGTATTAAATATAAGAACAAGAACATTGTTTGCTCTCTAACTCAAATATTATCTACAATTGTTGCATTGATTTATTTCTTTCTATTCATTGTGTTCATTGATTGTTCTTCATTTATTGCACATTGTTGATAACAAATATACCATCATTGAGGCCCTCAATACTATTATATCTTCATCATCCGCCCTCTGTCAAGCTCTCGAGCTCGACCTTTCGGGCCTGCTTCGCCGACCTCGAGAACCGGTCTCATAACTGCTTAGTTTGCATAATTTCATCATCCCTTTCTCTTATCTCATTTTTCTTAACTCTCACTTAGCATCTATTGCCTAAACAACTAGTATAAAAATAAATCACATATTTTTAGAACCACAAAATCATAAATAATTTTAATTACCATTTTCACGGTAAACAATAATATGCTCAAATGAGTTGGAATCATGATCATCTTTCTAATTTTTGGTTCAACTTGTTATATTCCTAAAATAGATTGAATTTCCTAAGAGTTTCGGAATATATTAGAATTAAAGGAATCTCCTTTGAGGGATGTATGACTAAATCCCCTTCCTCTTAGAATCGAAACCCCTGGTGTTTGTGTAGTTGGTGTAAGTCCCCAAATCGATCATACTATAATTGACTATCCCTAACGTGTTGTATTGAATGATATATGTTCAATATTTGTTCTAAATGCTTATCAATCCATTTTGAGGATGTGTTTAAAAATGTGGAATATGTGTTAAGAAAGGTTATGATTTCATGTCAAAAATTGAATAAAGGTTGTTATGCCAATTTGTATGAAAACCCTCTATGTGCTTATTATTTTCCATGTTTTTCCCTTATGTGTACAAATGACTTACGTGAAAGGCCTTGTTACTGATGATAATGTTATTTGAATGTGTAAAAAGCGAAACTTAAATTGTGAAATACGGCAAAGTGCCAAGTATGACTTAATAAATGAGGCCACTTGTGCCAATGCATTGAAAGATGGGGAAGAAATATGAATTGAGATGATTTATTGAAAGGTTGATGTATCAAGTGAGATGGCCTAGCCGATCGCGCCGTGATCTGACGCCTTGCCGCACACATGGTGGTAACTGTGCTGGGAATGGTTGATTAGAATAATGGATATGGTTGATGTCTCAAATGAGATGACCTAGTCGATCGGGTCGAGATCGGACTTCGTGTAAGAATAAAATTGTATTTTGGAGTGTGTCATATCGGCACTAAATAACACCCAACCTAAAAAGATGGAAATATATTTGAGAACTTATGTGATCCTTACTTGATTTTTTAGTATTGTCTGAAGCTCTTTTATACTCATGCTTGTTTCTCCCTTGCATTATAGTTCATTCTATTGAGATGGTGATTTACCCTTACATACTAGTACTATTCGACAGTACTAACGTCCCTTTTGCCGGGGGCGCTACATCTTTAAGTGGATGTTGGTGGTTCCATAGCAGACAACGTTGATCGCATCTAGTGGGGCATCATCATCTTCCCAGCAGTCTTGGTGAGACTCATTTCATCCAGGGGTCGTGTATTGTATCTTTTCTTCGTATTTTTACCATGTTTTGAGGTATAGCAGGGGCCTTGTAGCCGATATTATCATAACTATCTTTTGTATCTTTAAAGGCTCAGTAGACATTATGTGGGTTGCGTATGTATTCTAGAATGTTCAGCCAGGTTATGTTGTGTTTTTGACTCTTGTTCCCTTAAATTGTAAAGTGAATGTATTTTGGAAGTTAACAATGATGTGGAAAAATAAAATGAATTAGGAATGTTTATATATATGATACTTCTACTGTTTAACTAATGGAAACACGCCTTCTATTGATCATAAGTGATTTGGGTAGAAAATGTCTCATATATGCTAGCTCTACCGAGTCCACTCGGTTGAGCTACACTCACACTCCTCGAGGCCGGGGCATGACACTCAACAACAATAACAACAAACCCAGTATGTTCCCCACCAGGTGAGGTCTTGGAAGGGTTGTCTGTATGCAGACCTTACCCTTATGTAACAGGTAGAGAGGCTATTTTCAATAGACCCTCGGCTCAGGAAGGGTAATAATAAGAAGTGGATAGCAAGTTGGTGACTTCAATGTAATTACCAGAAAGAAAAATAAGACCCTGGAGTAAAAGAAATCATTGTGGGCTAGTGAACAAGATAAATAAAAATAAGTTAGGGACACATTGATTTGATAATAGTTGGCATCGTGAGAACTTTAGAGATCACATTCTGATAATAATAGAATGGACAATGGAAGAATAACCTTTAAGGGCCATTTTGGAAGACGTTTCCCTAAAGGAGGCATTGTGAACATAGTTAAGCTTAAGGGACAAAGTGTAGAAGTTACACTAGGTGTCACCCTCATGTGTATGAAAAGACGCCAAAGATTAAGAAGTAACTCTGGAATAGTAAAGGAAGAATGTGCTAGAATAGAGAAATGAATGATATTGCATTTATTCAAATCCTACAGATATGATACGGCTCTAGAACAATATGCAAGCATGGCGTCGGGGAGATACAGTGACGGTTTCGCACCAAATGATATTGATAAATAAGTGGGAATGAACACTCGATACATATGGATCCATCACAAGAGGTAAGTTAAGACAAAGGACATAATCCAAGAGGGGATACAGAGAATATAGATATGAGAATGGACCAACGAGTAGTCTGTAGTGGATTCAGGAAAAGCCTAGTTATGGATAGACAAGAGGTCATAGAAAAAACAATAGATCACCCCAATATAGTGAATTCAGTCTCATAGATATGACATGTTGATCCTTGAGAAATATTCAAATAGGATTTAGGTATTTAATGGTACCGTATAGGTGCAACGGAAATATAAGTGCCACCGGGGAAGTACATAAATTTCAGTTCAGAAGCAACCCTACGAGCACAAGAATGCGAAGGTAAGTAACTAATAAGCCCGCACCTTTACAAGAGTCCGAGGGTCCTCCCTATGTACTACAATTAAAGACTAGCTGAGGAAATAAGGAATAAGGTTTTAATCTAAGCATAATAACTTGAAGATAAAAAAGACATGTAATAACCTTCTCACTACGACGTTGTATGCACTCCATTAGAAAGTGGCACATATCTTGGCTAATAAACGGGAAGAAGAAAGAAATCAAAAGTGGTATTTGAGATCATGTGAGTTAAAGAAAATTCTTGTATTCATGGGTATTACGATAAACCAGGTGGTCATGCAACAAGTGACAGAATGACCAGAAAAGAAATTGCTCACATATAAATAGAACTGAGAAGGAAAGAAAGGAAATTTATGGAGCTAGCAAGTTAAAGAAATGTTGCGGGTAGTATAAATCGATAACTGTTGGTCGCAAGCTAATGTATGATAGAGCAACAAGGGTTTAGGTGGATAGGAGTAAGAATTAAAAAAGGGGAGTGAGAAGGTGATGAGAGCTGGTAATGCCTCGAGATTAAGCCTATAAAATAAGAGAGCTGATGGTTTCTATAAGTTATAGAAAAACTCGGTATAAAAATGAAAGAACTTTGGGAAGTCTGAAACTAGGAGCATCTAGAAGAGATGGAATGCTGCCCTGGTAGTAGAATAAAGGTATAATTGTGATAGATAAGAGGATGACATTTAGGAAGTTGATTGATTAATGATCTAAATAAAAGCGATTTCATTAATTTCAGTGGATTAGAATACCCCCATAAGACGAATCACATTGGGATGCTATGAAATACTATTTTTGAAGTATAGTATCATCCCTTGGTGGATCAGGAAAAGCACTTAAAATGTTCCTCGATACAATGTGAGCCCTGATGACAATGTATTACGTAAGAGGTTTCAAGTTATAAGAGGTAGAATATAGATCAACATTCAAGTTAATCAATACCGGATGGATAAAAGTTAAAAAGTATGAGATGAGATTAGGCCATCATTATTAAGGTGGAAACTAACGAGGAAGCATTAAAGGACTTATATTTATAAATATGGAATAAGAAATGAGCGAGTAACATGGAGTTGGGTAGCAGACCTCGGTAATCAGAAATTGAAGTAAGTGTTATGGTATAATATGATTTACCTAGATGCAGTAAAGTCATAATGATAGATAACATAGGCTATGAAACAAAATATAGCAATAGTGTAAGTTCGACAAAATAACAAACCAAGAATGATCAGACGAAAGTTTGTTTAAGAGGGGGCGGATGTAACGACCCGGCCGACCATTCTGGAGAATTTAGCCATGTTCGCCTTGTTTTTGCTTTATTGTGTGTTGTGCAACCTAATTGAGTCGTGTTGATTCGGTTGGTTCGGGCTCGGGGTGGTCGTGGTGAGAACTGAGACACTTAGTCTCTTAAATTGGCATAATATTTGGAAAAGTCAACTAGAGTTGACTTATTGGTAAACGACCCCGGAATGTAGATTTTATGGTCCGGATAGCTTCGTTAGGTGATTTGGGACTTAGGAGTGTGTTCGTAATGTAGTTTTGATGTTCGGTGCAGAATTACGCTTGAATTGGCGAAGTTGAGTTTTTGGCAATTTTTGGTCAACAGTGAAAAATTAGCTATCCAGGTCGGAATGGAATTTCGGAAGTTAGAGCAGGTTCGTAGTGTCATTTTGGATGTGTGTGTAAATTTTCAGGTCATTCGGACGTGTTTTGGTTGATTTTGGCATCATTGACGAAATTTAGAAATCTCAAAGTTCATAGGCTTGAATCCAATGTGATCTTGGGGTTTTAGCACTGTTTTGGGTGTTTTGAAGGCTCGAATAAGTTTGAATAAGGTTATGGGACTTGTTTGTGTTTTTGGTTTGGTCCCGAGGGGCTCGGGACAATTTCGAATGGCCATCAGATTAAAGTTGGAAAATGCAGCTGAAGAAGCTGTTGGTGCCAGGTTCCTGGTGTGGCCGCACCTCCGTAAGAGTAGCCGCAAGTGCGATGCTGCAGGTGCGGGCCAGCATGCGCAGGTGCGAAGATGGGGGAGCTTGGAAGGAACTGCAGAAACAGAAGTTTGGGCCACACCTGCGAATCCGCATATGTGGTAAGTGGAGCGCGGGTGCCGAGTTGTCGGTTAATTGAGGGATTCGCAAGTGTGCACCTGGGACAGTAAATGCGGGAAATAGGTCGCAGATGCAGTTTCACTGGGAAGGAAGTATGAATACTTGCCTTCGCGAATTTCAGGAACTTTTATCATATTTTCATGCGGGCTGAGTTTATCTAAAAACTCGATTTTATGTTGATATTTGACAAACTAAGCATGGAATTAGTGGAATTTAATGGTATAAATTGGGAGTTTAGGGCTTGGGAAATTGAGACTTAAAATTCAGGAATTTAGGGGTCAATTGTTGTCGGATTTTGATGCATTTTATATGTATAGACTCGGGAAGGGATGAGGATTCTTGTGATGTGATTTTTATAGAATTATGAGACGTGGGCCCGGGGGTCGGGTTTTGCCAATTTCGGGAATTGTGCCTAATTTTGTTAACTTTTGAATGGGTTTTGTATCCCTAGCATATTTTGATGTTAGTAATATGATTTTCTTAGCCTCGGAGCATTTGGGAGCCGGTTCGAGAGGCAAGAGCATCACAGATTAGTGGCGTACACTAACTGGGGATTTGGACTTGTTCCTTCCCGTGGCAACTATTAAGTTGCGTATTTACTTTTAAATCATATGTTAAATCGCGTGAATACTAACACCGTCACCGCATGTGTTGGTTATTTTTCTGAAATGAGACTGTGCCCCTTCGAGGAGAGGGAAGGCCCGAGGGAGGACAATAAGCGAGAAAGATCCTCTATAGACGAGGACACTCTCAATGAGGTGGGGCCTTCTCGGAGACATAAAGCAGATGTCGTTGCTGAGGAGAGCTTTATATACGTTGGTCATTCTGCAAAAATTAGCTCTCATTATGAGGATGATTCTTTTTCTAGAGCTCGAGCCGGGGGCTCTTCCGAGGTTGTCTATCATGTCAGGTCGGAGGCCTCTAATTTTGAATAAGAGGTTCCCCAAGAGAGAAGGAGCAAGAGTCCTCCACCATTGTCTGCTTCTGCTCTCGAAGGTACTTCGAGATATGCTCGGGACCAGGGGCTGCCCGGACCAAGTGAGGTCTCGAGTGGGCATACCCCATTGAGATCGGTTCAACTGGGGCCGATGTGGCCAGGCTAGTACATGCATGTTCAACATTTAAGGAGGCCCAGCGGCTCTGTTCCAAGGTGAGTTTTGATCGGCCTTGCTAGAGTTTTATCTATGAATCTTCATTCTCTGAATTGAAGTTTCTCTTTTGTAAGTTTTTGACAAACTCAAGTTCGAGCTACTTCGCTGTGGTACCTGGTTGCGAGAAGCTTTGGGTAAGGAAAAATCACTCAAGCTTCTTTGCAACAAGAATAAAAAAGAGTTCATACATATTTGGGTGGAGATGCATCGGAGTCGGAATTGTGGAAGCAATATCGAGGGTCAGGTAACCCTTATCCTGAGGGGGTATATGCTTCCTTTCTCGCTTTTGGGAACTAATGCTTTGGTGTTTCAGCTGCAAGGAAATAAAAAAGCATTGGAGCGCCTTGGAGCGAACTCGGGCAAGTTAGTTCTGAATGCCAAGCGTTGCAGGCGCAGATACATGCACATGCTGCAGCCCAAAGGAACGCTTTCGTCAGGCTGCTGCCCTCAAGTTACAACATCGTAATGCCCGAGGAGATAACTCAATTCAGTCGAGAAGGATTACCAAGCTCGAGATTGATCTTCTAAATATGAAGGTCGTGGTCGTTGACGCTTCGATTAAAGCTGAAGAAGTTCGAGAAAATGCCGATAAAAAGGTGGTCGTTTATTTGAAAGACACTATTGATGCTCGGGGTGAGCTTAGAGGAGCTTTCGATAGAGAGAGGAAGGACAATGAGTATGTCCGATGCAAGTATCCGATGGAGACCCTCAAAGAGATACATGGTAGGAGCTTTGACCTTTAGGAAGAGATAAAGCAGGCAGAAGCGGATGAGATCGACGCTAAGTTTTTCCTTTATTCTTGAGCTGATACTGATATTTGAAGGCCACCGTGAGAGTTTGCCCGAGGGGCCTTTGAGGGAGCTGGTTTCGAGACTTGACTAGATTTTCTACTTGGTTGTTTGGATAAGACCCTTGTGGGAGTGTTGTAAATATGTATTTGTAACGCACATACATATATGAATTATTCTTTGGTTTGATTTTCTTGTTCATAGTTAGCCCGGTGAATTGGACTTTGAGATGAAACCAAGATGACAACTCGAGCTCTTACGCGTTAGGTCGGTACGACCTTCAGTGTAGCTGGCGACTTGGGATCTTACGTATTTGACCCAGAGGCACTTTTAGTTAATCATTTTGGGCTTAGTCTCCGAGTTGATTTTCGACTCGAGCTCAACGGCCCTAAGGTTTTCAAATCGACCTTGAGGCGCTTTGGGTCGGTATGACCTATAGCTGGTGACTTGGGCTCTTACGCTTAAGGTCAATATGACTTTTAATATAGAGGGCGACTCGGGATCTTACGCTTTTTTGGCCCTGAGGAACTTTGGTTAATGTCTCCTAGTCGAGTTTTGACTCGAGCTGAACTGCCCTCAGGTTTTCAAATCGGACTTGAGGCGCTTTGGGTCAGTATGACCTATAGTTTGCGAGTTGGGATCTTACGCGTAAGGTCGATACGACTAGCTACGACTTGGGCCCTTACGCTTTAGGTCGGTACGACATTTGATGTAGCTGGCGACTTGGGATATTACCCTTTAGGTTGGTATGAACTTTAACTGGTTCTTTTCGATGTTTTGCGAACTAATTAGGGGCCTGTGATTTGATGTTGACTTATAGAGGGCTTAAGAGTTTGAAGTTGCCGGCCCTGAGGTCTTACGGCTATGAGTCGACTATCTAGGTCCGTCCTTGATTTAGAGTTGATATTTCCCCATGGAAGGCTTATGTTGTTGATATTTACTCGTGGAGGGCTTATGCGCTCGATATTTCCGGCCCTGAGGTCTTATCACGTAGAGTTAGATAGCTCGATGAGCCGACAGTCGAGGATAGTCCCAAAGTCGGAGTTGATATTGCCTCGAGGAGGGCTTATGATCTTTAAGTTGCTGGCCCTAAGTTCTTATGGGTTTGACTTTTTGGCGACTCGATGGAGTGACTGTCGAGGACAGTTCCTCAGTGCTTGATAAATTTTTTGGCCCTGGGCCTGTCTTTTATGAAAATAGCAAACTTCTTTGATGTGCGAAATGTTTTGATGATAGAAGGTACTTCTATGATTACTTGGTACAACCGTCATATTGTGAATCCATGGCCTTCCGATCATATAAAACTTGGTATCCTGAATTGTGTCAGCCACGTTGACTAGGAAGATGATTTCCCCATTCATTATTTCACTTGCCATGTTGAATATATTGAGGACTCGAGAGGAAGGTACGATCTGGTCAAGCAACCCGAGTTGCTCTACCACCCTCGACTGAATTACGTTGGCCGAGCTAAATGAATCCACGAGCACAGATTCAATTTAAAATTTATTGAAAAGAAAAGAAATTACCAGTGCGTCATTATGAGGTTGGGGGTAAGGTCTCGATGCCCTCTTCGCTGAATGAAAGGGCGTCTTCAGGTATGTATCGCCGAGTTCGCATTTCCCTGGTGATGGATACTTTCGTTTGCTTAAAAATGGGTCCTTGAAGGACGTCGACTCCAGCAATAATCATGTGGATGATGTGTCATGGTTCTTTTGTTTTATTTTTCTTGTTTTCCTCTATTTCCCAAAATTTATTTTTAGCTCGGTCTCTAAAGAATTCTCGAATGTACCCTTTGCTGAGGAATTCTCGAAGGTCCTAAGACCGTGGGTATCGTGATATTCCCTGATCTTACTTATGACAGATAAGATGTGAGAAACATCTATGTTGAAGTTGTACTCAGATAGCCAGGGTGCCTCTACCGGCCCTGTGTGTCTGTCAAACCTTGCTTTGTTCATGAGTCCACGAGGATTATGTACTCGGTCCATCTTTTGGTCACTTCGAGGTACGTTATGTCTCGCGATATTTCTCTGATTTTCTACGTACGGTTAATACCTTTCTTTGTTTGGTCGTGGCTCTTGACAGGTACATGTTGTGCACATCCGCCGAAACTATGGCGGGGTACTATATTAAATTCTTCTTCGACTATTTTGAAGCTACCGAGCTTCACTCATTCAATCACTGAGTGAAGGCTTGTACCGCCCAATCTTCGGAGACCGGTGGTAATTCAATTAATTCCAAGTGAAAGCGGGATACAAACTCCCTTAACATCTCATTCTCCCTTTGCTTGATTTTGAAAACATCAGATTTCCATGTAGTGACCTTGATAGCACTAGCATGTGCTTTCACAAAGGAGTTTGCCATCATGGGAAATGAATCTATCGAGTTTGGGAGCAGGTTATGATACCACATCATGGCCCTTTTGGATTTCTTCAAATTTTTTCAATAGAACGCATTTAATCTCTTCGTCTCTCAGGTCGTTCCCTTTCACAGCACATGTGTAGGCAGTAATGTGCTCATTGGGGTCCGATATTCCGCTGTACTTCGGGAGATCGGGCATTCTGAATTTCTTCGGGACAGACATCAGAGCTGCACTTGATGATAATGACTTTTACAAAATCTTTTTTGAATGTACACCTTTCAGAATTGGGGGTGCGCCTGGGATCTGATCAACCCTCGAGTTGTAGGTCTCCATTTTTTGTCATTAGCTTCTATCTTCTTTTCGCCCAATTCAATCCTCTTTGTGAAGTCTTCGAGCATCTTCATAATGGCAGGGTCGGGTGCTGACCCATTATTTCTCGATCTTTCTGGTGCCTGTTCGACTCGAGGAGCCGTTTTTGGTGGTGTTGTGCTTGGGGTTCTCTGATGGCTTTGTAGCTGAGCAATAGCCACTTGTTGTGCCTGTAACATTTCAAACATGACATGAAGGCTGCCTTCCCTTTCCCTTTAAACATGGGCTCCCTATGCTTCACAATGGTCTCCTTCACAAACTCTTCTGTCTGTATGAGAGCTCACATCGACATGTTGAGCGTTGTGTGAGCCTTCATCGACAAGAATTTGCACGGGTGCCCCTTCAGGGTTTCGCGGTGGCAGACCGGCACCTAAAGTAGCTGCTCCATTCTATCCGTGGTCCTCAAGACCATTTCTTTCATGTGCATTCACGTTAGACATTTTTTTGACCTCAAATTGAAGATTCTTGGACAAGAAAAAGTGTGAAGAATAACTTGTGTTTTTAGAAAACCAGCACCAAAACAACCACTATTATTTTTAGCCCCACAGTGGGCGCCAAACAGTTCACCTTCAAAATGGTAATTACAATTATATTTGATTATGTGGTTCTAAAAATGCGTGGTATACTTTAGTAATGTTGTTTAGGCAGTATATGGTGAATATGAAGTGAAAAAAAATGAAATAAGAGCGAGAGGAAACGAGATTACGCAAACCGAATAATGGAGAGATCGGTCTCGAGGGTGGTCGGAAAGGCCTCGGGGTCGAGCTTTAGAAGCTTGACTAGGGTCTACCGCTAACAGTATAACATTTTTGAAGGCCTTAAGAATGTCCTATTTATGATCAATAACAAGTAATAAATGAAGAATAATTCAAGAACACAATAAATTAATGCAACAATTGTAGAGAATGCTTTAGTTAGAGAGCATATGATGTTCTTGTTCTTGTATTGAATATCATGTGTGTTATAAAGTGACAAGGGTTCCCTTAATATATGAGGGGGAATCCCATGTGCCCCTTGAGAATTTACCGTCTTTCCGTGTTGACCTTCGATTTGTACTGCCTCGAAATTGAGTACCTTCGATATTCCCCCTTGATGCTAAAACATGAACCTTCGAGCCTTCTGAGCATCGAAATGACCATAAAATCGGGCTCTTCG
The DNA here is from genome assembly GCA_005239525.1 of Nicotiana knightiana. Classification (NCBI taxonomy): domain Eukaryota; kingdom Viridiplantae; phylum Streptophyta; class Magnoliopsida; order Solanales; family Solanaceae; genus Nicotiana; species Nicotiana knightiana. The sequence goes on along the minus strand of ML416578.1, from coordinate 86,466 downwards.
ATTTTAGCCGTATACAAACCGGTCCAAAATTTACAAAATAAGATCAAACTTCCTCAAAATCCAAGGGAGCTCAACTACGAAGTCCATGGTAATACGCTCCCTTTTACACTCAGGGCTGTCAAGTCTCTGAAGCAAACCGCCTGGCCTCTGATGCTCGTATTTCTTCTTCTGACGTTTCAAGCATCGAGCTACAAACCCCACTATATCCTTCTTCATTATCTTCCACCAATAGTGCTACCTCAAGTCATGACACATCTTTGCGGAACGTGGATTAATGGAATACCGCGAACTATGGGCCTCCTCAACAATCAACTCAGATAACCATCTACATTGGGAACCCAAAAATCCGATCCTGTATCCGCAAAACCCCATCATCTCCAATATAAACCTCCTTGGCATCACCGTGCTGAATTGCGTCCCTAAGGACGAGTAAATGGGGGTCGTCATATTGAATCTCTCTATCGCGATCATACAAAGAATAAAAAGAAACCACGAAAGCTAGAATCCGACTAGGCTCAGAACATATGTCGTCACGAAAATATTAGACAAGGCCTAAACATATAATACAAGTGGTCTCTCAATAGCAGGAATATTTTCAAGGCTACCCATGCTCACCGCCATTCTAACAAAGGAATCAGACACCACATTGGCTTTCCCAAGTTGATATAAAATGGTAGTATCATTGTCTTTTAATAGCCGAACCACACCCGCTGCCTCAAATTTAGCTCTTTTTTCTCAAGCAAGTGCTTAAGGCTCTGATTGTCTGTAAATACCTCACAAGCCAAACCGCAGAGATAATGCCTCCAAGTCCTTCATGGATGGATGATGGCTTCCCCAGAAAGGTGTTTTGATGGTTCCAGTAAGTTAGTATTATCATTTTTGACATAGGGATATGCCCGAAATTTGATAGGGATGTTCCTATGTTTATTGGTGTTGGTTTGCCGAAAGTTGGCAATTTGAAGGTTTAGAAATATGCTAAGTTTGGATGTAGGTTGAATTTATGGATATAGGGTTGGGATCTCGGTTTTAGGACTTGGAATATGCCCTTTTCATTATTTTCAATTTGTGTACGAAGTTTCGTTCCATTCCGAGTTGGTTGGTTGGAATCAGACGCTTGGTTGTAATTTTAGCGATTCTTGAACTCTTTGCGAATCTTATGTATTTTTATGTCAGATTCATGGTTCTAGATGTTATTAATGTGTTTTGACGACCTGAGTGAGTTTGTATGATATGTTTACACTTGTGTGGATATTTGGTGTTGAGCCCAAGTGATGGAGCGAGTTTTTGACTTGTTTTGGATTGTTTGGTCATGTTTCATAGTTAATGGTGTTGGGCAGATGTTGTAGGTATCGTAAATGTGAGTTCCTTGTTTGTATTGGCATATCTATGATTTTTGAGGTGGGTATCGCGTTTTTGAGGTGGGCTGGGGGGTACAACATTCGCTTTACAAACTATGGATCACATTGGCGTTTGGAGCTCCTAGGCAGGGATGATCGCATTTGTGATCAATTGATTGCTTTTGTGGAAGGAGAAGACATCTCAAATGCAACGTTTGGGTCGCATTTATGACATGCCGCGAGTTCAGTAGGCATTGGCTAAAATCGCCTCCCACCAAGTCTATGGCTAGAAATGCGATAAAAGAGATTATGTCCTGAAATCTCAGATATACGCTCAAATGTAGAAGTTGCATTTGCTACCATGGGTTTGCGACACTCCGCTTGCAAATGTGGAGGTTGGGTAGCTCAGGAAATGCCGCAAATGCTGCTAGAACATCGCAAATGTGATATCTTCCTTCATCGCAAATGCGATAAAGTGATCACAAATGTGGTTTCCACTGCTCAGGCCCCCATTCGCAATTTCGAGGCCGGCTTCACAAATGTGAAGCTTGCAACTCCCATCCCACCTTCGTAATGCGACATATCGATCACAAATGTGGTTACCGCAAATGCTTTATCGTGTGGATCTAATGTAGAATAGTCCATTACTAAATAAAGGTAACTAAATGAAATAAAACAAAATTATTTCCAAAGAGCAAGCAATTTCCAATGTTTAATACTAAACTAAAATAAAATCAAAACATAAAAAGGGAAAATATGCTACTTTCTTTATACATCCTAAACTAAAGGTAAGTAAATCTAATATTATTATTCCTATGGTAACACAAATTAAATAGTCTACCTTTAATGTAGATCCTATTCTAGAATAAACATAAATATATTATAATATCTCTTAATGTATTTTAATAGTATATTGCAAAAATTTTTGATTATATTATATTTAATCCTAATGTAATAGTTAAAGTTCACACACCATTATTTCATGGCCCTATAAAAGGTGAAGTTCCTCCATTATCATAACATCACAAACAACCTAAACATGGAGAAAAATATAGCCTATTTTCTTCTTGGATTTCTATTTTTTTTCTTACTTCATGGTTATAATTCAGTCAAAAATTCCATACCCTCCTTGTGAGCCATGCACATGTGTTGGAAATCAGTGCAAACTGTCGGTGAGTCAACTCAATATGATTGGCCGAAGTTGGTAGGAGTTGAGATTATGAAAGCCAAAGCCATCATAGAAAGCACAAATTCAAATGTTACTAGAGTTGTAATTACAGTAGATTGTATTGTTACACAGGATGTGTATTGCAATCGTGTGTGGCTTTACACGGATGAACATGATAATGTAAAAGTCAAGCCAAAGGTTGGGTCATAGAGGAATTTGAGGTAATTTTAGATTGCAATTACCTTTCCCAATCCTGAAAAATGTTATGTAAAAGTCTTTTCTTTACGAATAATATCACATGGATATGATTTTGTTCTAAATAAGATTTATGAATAAAGAAGAATTGAGAAGAAAAAGATCTAATAGCAATCGAAGCATAAATATATGACATACATAATATTAACGCTATCATTAAGCCATAGTGTAGAACGTTCATGATTATAAGAAAAAAATAGACAATTATAAAATACACAATATACAACTTCAAATTCATTCATAACATTAAAAAAAAAAAATTTAAACAAGTATAAATAGAAACAAATTAAGAATATTTTCACTTGGGTAGAGAAATTTGTTATCCACTAATGAGACCCTAGAATCCCATTCTTCATCTATATATTACCAGAATGAGGAAAAAGTAGTTTATTGCTATTTTCGTTACATAATTCAATACTTCAACCCTATGCGGTATATTTCCAGGCAACTTATTAATTGATGATTCAACTCATTTAATTCTCTGCAGGATTCTTTTGTGATCATGGATACATGCATATAACATTCTATAAATGAATATAAGAGCAAATATTTGTTGAATTGCAATTCTTTGTGTGAATTTCTTTATCGAAGGATCGAGCACTTATAGAAGATTAAAGTGATATCAAGGTTTTTATATAAACATCAACCCTCAGAGTCAAGGCTTTTGAAGAGCTATTTTGTAACGTGTAAGTAATTATACCTTTTCCATGTTGCGCTTAAATATATAAATTAAAAGAGCATATCTAGATAATACAAAGAGAATTAAAATTGGTCTATCTACATAAAATTGTATACTTGTTGGTACAAGAACAATTTTTTCTTTTCCATTGTAGACTAAATTGCTAGCACTTCATTAGTATTTAATCATTTTTCATGTATGTTAAAATCATATCATTCTTTTATAATTTTTCAGCTGCTATTTACTTATTATACATGTTTTAGTGAGATAATAAAACCTATGAAGGAGTTGTTGTTAAACTAGTTGTTTAAAATCGACAACTAAATAAATATCATTTTCGTTGGTAAAAAACGGATGAAAAAAATATCTGATTCAACAGTAACCATGGCAATCCTGGCATAGCCAACTTCATAGTTTTGGAATGACAACCAAGAATAGCATAATAGGGTGACAACTAGTCCATGCCAAAAACAATATCAAAGTCTAACATACTGAGCAACAATAAATAGGATCTTGTCCGAAAATAAGTAAATGTTTTATTCTGGTTGTCTCATGACGGCCGTTCAGGCCCATTTTCCCATGATGTTATGATAAGAAAGATATGTTATGTTGGGACTCAATTGAGTAAGGCACCGGGTTCCCGTCGCGACCCTGCGATTTGAGTTGTCATAAAATTGGTACCAGAGCAGTTCTGTGCTAGGGAGTCTACAAGCTGTGTCTAGTAGAGTCTTGTTTATGGGTGTCTTGTGCACCACACTTATAAGCATGAGGTTACATGGCATTTAGTAATTTAGCGTTTCTTGAACTTCTTTGTGAATCCTATGTATTTTTATGTCAGATTTGTGGTTCTAGATGCTATTTATGTGTTTTGACAACCTGAGCGAGTTTGTATGATATTTTTACACTTGTGTGGATATTTTTTGTTGAGCCCAAGTGCTGGAGCGAGTTTCTGACTTGTTTTGGATTGTTTGGTTATGTTATAGTTGTTGGTGCTAGACAGATGTTGTAGGTCTCGTAAATGCGAGTTCCTTGTTTGTATTTGCAGATCTAAGATTTTCGAGGTGGGTATCGCGTTTTTTAGGTGGGTTGGGGGGTACAACATTCGCTTTAAAAACTATGAATCGCATTGGCGTTTGGGACACTTGGGCAGGGACAACCGCATTTATGATCAATTGATTGCTTTTCTTGAAGTGGCAGACTTGTCAAATGAGAATTTTGGGTCGCATTTATGACATGTCCTGAGTTCAATAGGCATTTACTAAAATTGCCTCGCACTAAGTCTAGGGCTAGAAATGTGGTAAATGTGATTTGTCCCGAAATCTTAGATATACGCTCAAATCTCAGATTTTGCACTTCCCAAAACCCGGATTGTCACCAACATCATGAGCTAAACTCTATGGTTCAATATACAAACTGGAAATGAAAGTGTAGTCTCATATACGAACTATAACTATGATAAGATAGGAGGGGGACTCAGAAGCTCTGCGGACGCTGCAGAAATACCTCAGAGTCTCCCAATGATCTGCTACTCTACTGACTCCGGAATGGTGCACTGGTACCTGGATCTGCACATGAGACAAACATGAGCAGAAGGTTGTGAGTACTCCACATTCGGTACCCAGTAAGTGCCAAGCCTAACCCCAGTCAAGTAGTGACGAGGTCAGGTTGCGGCTCTACTGAGTTTGCAAAAATAAACATATATAATTAATAGTTAAGTAAAACAACAATAATTAACTTGAGGTAAAGTGAAACGGAAAGAACGAAGTAATAAATCTCAGTTCCGTACAACATACAAATCTGTAGATTGTCGTACAATGCAACACCGGGGAAAGTCTCAAGTCTCGGCCCGCAGTCCCAATGTAACTATGCAATGTAATGCAAGGGAAAGTCTCAGGTCAGAGCCCGCAGTCACAATGTAAATATGCAATGTAATGAAAGGGAAAGTCTCAGGTCATAGCTCGCAGTCCCAATGTATATATACAATACAATGCAAGGGAAAGTCTCAGGTCATAGCCCGCAATCCTAACGTAAATATGTAATGCGATATGTATATCAGATATAGCGTAATTCAAAAGCTTTGGGAAAATAGTTGGAAAATATAGAAAAAGGTAGTTAACCCATTTTCAAATAATAGTAATGAGTGGAAAATCAGGTAAAATCGTTGAACTTGATAAAATCTTAAGTCACTACTTAGTTAAACCAATAACAGAAATAATATGAATTAAATATGAAGTATGTCATAAAAGGTAAACAATGGAATTAGTGAGAATATCCCGTGCATGTACTCGTCACCTCACGCACACGGGATTTTTATGTCAAGAATCAGTTATAAATGCCTAAGGGAATTTCCCCATCACAGAACTAGGCAAGCCACTTACCTCGACTGTGCTAATCAACCAATAATCACGCTCTTGCCACGAGTACCAAAATTCGGTTGGCCCAAATCTATTCCATTCGATTGCATAATGTAAATACCATTTCAAGAAATTAAAATAACTAATTAATTCGAAGCTAATACGCGAAATTAGGAATTTTGACCAAAACACCCCTCGGGCCCACGTCTCGAAATCGGGTAAATTTTAAATTTCCCGAACCCACATTAACTCACAAGCCTAACCACATGAAAATCTCTCAAATTGGAGTTCAAATACCCATTAAAAAACCCAAAATTTGGTATATGAAGTTTCTTCCAATTTTCCCATTTTCTTCTCAACAAATTCGAAATTTCAGGTTGAATTGAAGATTAGAATCATGGAAATGACCTATAATGGTTAGGAATCACTTACCCAAAACACCCAGGTGAAAAAGTCTTCTAAATCGTCTCTCCCGAGCTCCAAAATTCAAAAATGGTGAAAAATAACTTAAACCCTCGGAATTGTTCTTTTCATAGTCTGCCCAGGTAATGTTCTATGTGTTCGTGGAGGGGCCACCGCGAACGTGAAGAGTAAAATTTCATGGGCCCAGAAAATGGCCTATGCGAACGCGGCGTGAGGCCTGCGAACGTGAAGAACAAACCCCTAACACTACGCAACTGGGGACCCAGACATGCGAACGCGAAGGGAAACGACCCTTGACCCCTGACACCTGGGACCCCTGCTCGACCCTATGCGAACGCGACATGGACACTGTGTTCGCGATGGAGGTCCAGACTTAACGGCCGTGATGGCGCCTATCGTGGAACTAGGCTAGCCAACTACCGCATGTTCGCAATTTCTTTTGAAAATCCCATTTAAGTTTCAAGCATATCATAAAATATACAGAAAATTACTTAATATAATAAGCCAATTTTATACAGTACTGCCATCCCCATAACCCGAAGCCAACATGTGATGAGCATCTAGAGAAATAATCCAAAATAACTATTATAATAAAAAACCTTCGAATCAAAACTAAATACAACAGGAAGAGAAAATAGAGATGTTGCGAACGCTGAACATCTACCTCTATATCCCGCGAATCCGGCTACGCTGCGGAAAAAAGGCTAATGCTCGATATCTGCTCCTGAATGTGCACACAGAGGTGCAGGGAGTAATGTGAGTACGCCAACTTAGTAGTAATGAGAATAAAGTCACAATATACACAACCTTACTTTCCACTAGTATAACATAGATATACGAAATCATCATGTCTTAAGAATCAACATCATAAAAAGTCCTTTAAAGAATGCACATTTTTAACAACTTTAAAACAAAGGATTTAGTATGCAATGAATGTAGAAAAATCATAGTAGCTTCTCGGGAAAAAACATGTTTCATAATCAACCCCTCGGGCATGCCTCACACTCCCTCAGCACCTCATAATCACTCAACACCTCGTAGTCACCCATGCCTCCCAATAACTCGTCACTCGTACCCGGTGCTCTCACTGGGGGTGTGTAAAGACTCCAGAGGAGCTCCTTCAGCCCAAGCGCTAATATCACTCAGCACCTCACCATCACTCTTGGCCCTCGGCAATACTCGGTGGAACCACTCGAAAAGCCCCTCTTGCGAATTAGTAAAACAGGGTACTCGACCCGAAAACATCATTTTGATGCTCATGTAGTGTAAATCAGGCTGAGTTTCAAATAAAACAATATGCACAATGATGCTGAGTAAAATCATCAACAATTAGTGAGGAAAACGGAAGTAAAAAGCCCTCAAAGGGTCTAAAAAGATCGGCACGAGGCCCCAAACACGGCTTATAGCCCAAATATTTCACAAACCTTCAGAACATAATTTAACATAAGGTTTTGAGTAAATATGCAACTCATTAGTTTGCGCGGAGAGGACCTAGTCCAATCCTAAAATCAATACCTATCACATACTCGTCATCTGACATGTGCGCCTTTCTAAAATCAGTGGGAAAATATGTAGTCTGGAGTTCCATACTCTCAGGAAAAGATTCATAACCATTACTTACCTCTACCGGTCCACAACACTAGTCCGCAATGCTATTGCCCCTCAAATTGGCTCCCGATTGCACCGAATCTAGCCAAAATCAGTTTAACATCATCAATATATAACCAAGGAACACAACCCAATCGAAAACTATCAAATTCCACAAAAATATCGATATTCGGTCAAACCCTAGTCCCGGGCTCACGTCACAGAATTTGATAATTTTAACATCACTAGAACCCTCGTCTTCCCACAATTCTACTCATACCAAAATCATCAATATCGGATCACAATTGCCTATCCAAAACCTCAAAAGAATTTCCAATTTCCCACCCCTTTCTTCCCAACTTTTTCCTACTCAAACCCTTAAATTTTCAAGCCTAATCCGAACAAAATAGCATAGGAACGATGTTAGCAACCAAAGAACTTACCTTTGCTGAAGAATCTTGAATTTCCCTCTCTAACTCGCCTTAAAAGGACTCCTCCCGCATGCAAATTGATGAAAAATAAAAAATTCTCACGGAGGACCCCTTTTATACTGTTTCTGCCCAATCATTTCCGCTACTACGGACAATTAGCCGCACATGCGGTGCCAGGTGCGCACCTGCAAAAACTCACTTAATGGGCCAATCCCGCGCCTGCGACCATTTCTCTGCACCTACTGTTCCCAGGTGCGATGCTCCTTCTGCACCAGCGACATCGCAGGTGCGACAAATTCCTCGCACTTACAGACCACTCCCCACTCAACCAAATATCGCACATACGGAGCCCATTCCACTTGTACGGAACCGCACCTACGACTCCCTTTCCGCGGGTGCAAAAACACCAGCAACAGCAAATTCACCAAAGTCACTCCAAATTTTCCGTCAACCATCCGAAATCAATTCCGAGCTCCTCGGGGACCCAACGAAACATACCAACACACCCCATAGAATTATTCCAACTTAGTCGAGCTTTCGAAACACCAAAAACAACATGAAAACACCAAATTTACATCAAATTCAAGCCTAAAAACTTTGAAACTTCCAAATTTTGTCAACTACGCTGAAACCAACAAAAACACCTCTGATTGACCTGAAATTTAGCACACAAATCCAAAATGACATCATGAACCTATTCCAACTTCCGAAATTCAATTCCGACCTCAATAGCCTATTTTCCACTGCCGACCGGAAAATGCCAAAAACTAACTTTCACCAATTCAAGCCTAATTCTACACCGGACATCACAAAAATATTCAGAGCACATTCCTAAGTCCCAAATCATCTAACGAAGCTATCCGAGCCATAAAATCCACATTCTGAGGTCGTCCACCAATAAATCAACTCTAAGTTGACTTTCTCAACTATTAGGCTACTTTAAAAGGCTAATTGCCTAAATTCTCACCATAACCACTCTGGACCCAAACTAACTGATCCAACACATCAAAAACAGGATAGCAATATATAACAAATACGGAAATAGGGGAAACGGGGTAAATCTCACGGAATAACCGGTCGGGTCGTTACATCCTCCCCCTCTTAAACAAACATTCATCCTCGAACGCGTCTAGAAACATGCCTGGAGCCTCGAATAAGTGAGGATATATATCCCGCATCTCCCGCTCGGTCTCTCAGGTGGCATCCTCCACCGGCTTCCCTCTCCACTGAACCTTCACTGAAACTATATCTTTAGATCTCAGCTTCCTGACCTGTTGACCCAAAATAGCCACTGGCTCTACCTCATATGACATATCACCCTCGAGATGAACCTTATAAATTCCAAAACATGGGAAGGGTCACCAACATACTTTCGGAGCATCGAAACATGGAATACCGGATGAATACAAGATAAACTGGGAGGCATAGCAAGCCTATAAGCCACCTCCCCAGTCCTCGGAAGCACCTCAAATGGACCAATGAACCTGGGACTCAGCTTCCCTCTCTTCCCGAATCTCATAACACCCTTCATGGGTGACACCTTCAGCAACACCTTATCCTCAACCATGAAAGACATATCTTGGAATTTCTGGTCCACATAACTCTTCTGCCTAGACTGCACCATGCGAAGTAGCCCCTGAATCAACTTTTTCGTACTCATAGCATCCTGAACCAAGAGCATCGCCCGGCTCAAACCAACTATTACACCCCATGTTTTCGTATGTGAGAGTAAATCGTAAGTCAATTGATGTAAGCTTAGAGATAAGATTCTATTTGATGGAATATAAAGTAAGTTAATCATGTTATGTTGGAGGTTACAAATATTTAAGATCATGAATAGCGAGTACCAAGAGGGTTGGAAAGCTTAGAAGCTAAACCAATTGAAGAAAATAAGTTTCGTCGAATGTCGACGAGTTTGGAATGTTAAAACATCTACTTTAGGGTGAGACTATGGTTCATTACATGATAAGGAGGTTATTATATGAATTAATTCAAGCAAGTGGTGGAACAATAGTTGGCAAAGGTCTTCACAAGTTACACTCATAATGTGCTTAAAATTAGATAAAATGTAACTGAGATTTTCTCCCAATATACTTGTAATTATTGGATGATCTACCAACCAAATTTAAGATCTATGAGTCTAGGTGACAAGTAGGTGGATCACTAGAGCTTTTGAGCAATACATTTCATGTGCTATATTAGGTCTTATTAGATATATAATATACCAAATTGAATGTCTTGGAATGTAGTTTCTAACGATCTTAACTGTTCATTCATACGACATCAAGATAAAAACATTTAAGCGTCGGAATATGGACCAATCCTAGGGTGCCAACCTAGCACCTCTTTTACTTTTCCAAACTTGATATATATAAACCTTAAGTCGGCTTTCTCTTCATTATTCAGCAACAAACAACCAGAGAACACCCATAAACATAACCTCAAGCTATCTTCCAGGGTTTCAAAGAAAATTATCAGTCTGGGCATGAAATCGAGAAGCAATAACATCAAAACGATCCCTACGACCTAAGTGTCATTATACCGCCTCTTCTTTTTCTTTGTAGTTAGAGTTTTGGAAGTTAAATAATAGTTAAGAAACGTATAATATCTATATTTAAGGGTTTAAATATCAAGTAAGATTGATAAATGTGTCTCCTAATAGTTAGAACTCACGGGACGGTGATGGGAAGTCGTGAGTTCGAGTTATTTGACTTGTAGCCGACTGTTTTCTGTTGCTGTTGGGCTGCGTATTTTACTACTGTTTTGTGGAGTATTGGAGGAGAAAGTGTGTTTAGATATACCATATAGATGTAGGGTTGTTATCTGGTCGTTCGTTGTAACATTTCCGGGTCGTTTGACACGACTACGGTGGTCGTCTTATGTGTGAAGTGATTAGGTTGTGTGTGGACTATTTTTGGGAGGCTCAATATGATTATTATTGATGTTTTTTGGGCTGTTAGGTGATTTTTTGGACTTGTGTGAAGTCATATAAATAGGATAGGTACTGTCCGTTTCATCGTAAAATAGGTTGTGGTCGGTACATAATAGTTATGACGCTTAAACGATAACGATAATGTCGTTTCTCTTATTGTAGATTAAGGATTTGTGAAATTTGCATAGCTTTAGGCTGGGGAAGTATATAGAAGGTATGTGAGGCTATCCCTTTCCTTCTTCTGCACGACTCCGATTCTACATAATGCAATGAACAAGCTTCCAAAGATACTCTACTCTTAGAAGCTACCAGTACTTACATTGTTTCCCTTCTTATGGAACAATTGATGTTAAGGTTGATTCTCTTATTCTTATGTTATCAATGTTTTTGGTACTTCCTTATTATTTTAAGATTCTCGATGAAGAGTTAGCCCTAATGATGTGTACGGAGAATATCAACCTTACGTCGCTCCGAAATTTTCAAAACACGAGTCCAATGACTCCTGCATGCATTATATATATGTGTCTAGTTAACTCTACCAAGCCGTACTATAGTCCACCGGGTATGGCACCTATTGTGCAACCACTGATCAGTTTGGTTTATCGAGTCCTCTTTGAGGCCGGGTATGATATGATGATGATGATGCCCACAGAGGCGAATGTTCTATGATGATGATGATGCCCACATAGGTGGATGTTTAAAAAGACTATGTATATATATGTATCATGTCTTTCATGTTAATGTCTCTTAGAAGCACTCGGATGCTACAGGTTGTATCTCCTACATCTCTCTTTACATTACTGTTCTTATTTATGCTTTCCTGCCTTACATACTCAGTACTTTATTCGTACTAATGTCATTTTATTTGTGGACGCTGCATGTCGTGCTGCAGGTCTTGATAGACAGGTAGGCACAGTTCCCTCGCCACAATAGGCTTTCCAGTTCAGCGGTTATAAGCGAGATCCCTTCTCCGAAATTGTCGTGGTCTTGGTATGCATTTTTGTTATAGATATTATGGGTATATCAGGGACCTATTCTGGCTATGTTTCATTACTTATGCTCCTTTAGAATCTCATAGACATGTGTAGACTCATGTATAGTTTGGTATGACTTGTTGGCTAATTTTATTTGTATAGTCTTTTATGGCAGCGTTCTAGCTCGTACCTTTTATGTAGTTTCTTAGCAATCTTGTCATATCATGTGATGTATGTTCATGATCCATATCTACCATTTATATTGATCTCGTTATCCTTTAAGGATAATAAGAAAGTTAGATAAAATGTACATTGGTGCTCGGCAAGTATGGCCCGGGTGCTAGTCATGATCCTCCAGTTTGGATCTTGACACCAACAATTCTAAGACCTACACCTCGTACATATAAAGCCTCATATGGAGCCATCTGGATGCTAGACTGATAGCTGTTATTATATGCAAACTCCGTTAGTGGCATAAACTGATCCCATGAACCACCAAAGTCAATCACACAAGAACGCAACATATCCTCCAAAATCTGAATGGTGCGCTCCGACTGCCCGTTGGTCTGAGGATGAAACACTGTGCTCAACACAACCTGAGTACCCAACTCTCTCTGCACGCCTCTCCAAAACTAAGATGTGAACTAAGTGCCTCTGTCGGAAATGATCAAAACATGAACCCCATGCAATCCGACAATCTCCCTGATATAAATCTCAGCTAACCTCTCCGATGAATACGTAGTACCAACAGGAATGAAGTGCACGGACTTGGTCAGTCGATCCACAATAACCCATATAGAATCAAACCTCCTCGAAGTCCGTGGGAGTCCAACTACGAAGTCCATGGTGATCCGCTCCCACTTCCACTCCTGAATATCAAACCTCTGAAGCAATCCACCAGGTCTCTAGTGCTCACACTTGACCTGCTGACAGTTTAGGCACCGAGCCACAAACTCCACAACATCCTTCTTCATTCTCCTCCACCAATAATGCTGCCTCAAATTCTGATACATCTTAGCGGCACCCGTTTGAATGGAATACCGCAAAATATGAGCCTCTGCTAGAATCAAATCTTGAAGCCCATATACATTGGGCACGCAAATCCGGCCGCATCCTCGTAACCCCATCATCACCAATAACCACACCCCTGGCATCACGGTGACGAACCATGTCCTGAAGAACAAGAAAATATGGATCGTCATACTGGCGTGCTCTAATCTAATCGTAAAGTGAAGACCTAAAGGTTACACAAGCCAACACCTGCGGGGGCTCTGATAGATCCAATCTCAGCAAGTGACCTTCTAATTTCGGAACATCAACAGCTAATGGCCACTCCGCCATTGGAAGGTAAGCTAAACCCCCCAAACTCTCTGCTCTGCGACTCAAGGCATCGGCTACTACATTGGCCTTCCCTGGATGATATAAGATAGTGAGGCCATAATCCTTGAGGAGCTCTAACCATCTCCTCTGACGCAAATTCAAGTCCTTCTGCCTCAGCATATACCGCAAACTGCAATGATCAGTGAAAATCTCACGTTGCACTCCATACAAATAATGCTGCCAAATCTTCAAGGCATGAACAATGTCAGCTAAATCAAGATCGTACACTGGATAATTCATCTCGTTCACCTTCAACTGTCTGGATGCATAGGCAATCACCCTACCGTCTTGCATCAATACTTCTCCCAAGATAACTCTAGAAGCATCACAATAAACTGTGTAAGAACCCGAACCAGCAGGAAAAACTAGTACTGGATCTGTAGTCAATGCTGACTTGAGATTCTTAAAGCTCTCCTCACACTCATCGGACCATCTGAATAGAGCACCCTTCTAGGTCAATCTGGTGAAAGGCGAAGCAGTAGAAGAGAATCCCTCCATAAAGCGACAGTAATATGCCGCCAAACAAAGGAAACTCCTAATCTCTGTAGCTGAGGACGGTCTGGGCCAACTATGCACCGCCTCTATCTTCTTTGGATCAACCTGAATCCCCTCACTGGAAACCACGTGCCCCAAGAAAGCTACCGCACCAAGCCAAAAATCACACTTGGAGAATTTCGGATAAATCTTCTCCTCCCTCAACCTCTACAACACAACTATCAAATGATGAGCATGCTCTTCCTGGCTACGTTAATAAAGCAGGATGTCATCAATGAACACAATGACGAAGGAATCAAGATAAGGCTGAAACACGTTGTTCATCAATTATATGAACACAGCTGGGGCATTGGTCAGCCCAAAGGCCAAATAATAGCGGGAGTCTCACCACCGACATCCCTCACAAAGGCAAAATAAGATAAACACCCTTTCTCAACCATGCGCCGAGCCTTCAGGTAAGAAATCACCCTCCTAGGCATATACTCGGAATAACCTCTCCACTAAACCCTCGGACACCCTGACATAGCTAAGGTCACTGTTTTATCGTGACGATCAAGAACAGCATGGAACGGAGATAACCAATCCATGCCCAATATCACGTCAAAATCGACCATGCTGAGTAACAGTAGGTATACTTGGGTCTCAAGACCCTAAATACATATAATGCACGACCGTTACACACGGTCCACAACAATAGTATCGCCCACCAGAGTCGACACATGAACAGAGGTAACTAGAGACTCACGGGGCACATCCAGAAAACCGGCAAATTATGAAGAAACACAGGAATATGTGGAACCAGGGTTAAATAAAGCTAGGGAATCACGGAAACAGACTCAAACAATACCTGGGATCATGGCATCTAAGTCCATAGCATCCGGCCTGGCTGGAAATGCATACATGCGAACCTGACATCCCCCCTGCTCGCCCTCTGTAACGACCCGGCCGGTCGTTCCGAGAATTTAGCCCCGTTTCCTCCATTTATGCTTCATTTTATGTGGTTCAGCTTCATTTGTGTGTGTTTGGTCGGTTGGTTTGGGTTTAGAGTGGTCATGGTGAGCGTTGAGGCAATTAGTCTCTCAAGGTAGCCTAATAGTTGAGAAGTCAACTGAGAGTTGACTTATTGGTGAACGACCTCAGAATGTGGATTTTATGGCTCAAATAGCTTCGTTAGGTGATTTGGGACTTGTGAATGTGTTCGGAATATTTTGGTGATGTCCGGAGTAGAATTAGGCTTGAATTGGCGAAAGTTAGTTTTTGGCGATTTTCAGTCGGTAGTGGAAAATAGGCTACCAAGGTCGGAATGGAATTTCGGAAGTTGGAACAGGTTCGTAATGTCATTTTGGATATGTCTGCAAAATGTCAGGTCAATCGGAGGTGTTTTGGTTGATTTCGGCGTAGTTGGCGAAAATTGGAAGTTTTAAAGTTCATAAGCTTGAATTTTGATGTAATTTTGGTGTTTTCGTGTTCTTTTCGGTGTTTCTAAGGCTCGACTAAGTTGGAATAATTCTACGGGGTGTGTTGGTATGTTTAGCTGGGGCTCCGAGGGGCTCAAGATGTATTTTGGATGGTTAACGGGAAATTGGAGTGATTTTTGCAAATCTACTATGCTGGGTTGCTGGTGTTTTCGCACCAGCGGAAGGGGAGTCGCAGGTGCGATTTTTGCCGTGTAGGGAATGGTCCACAGGTGCGAGGGGTTTGTCGCACCTGTGGTATCGATGGTGCGGAAGGTACATCGCACCTGTGAAGCCGCAAGGGCAGAAAGGTGGTCGCAGGCGCGGGAATTGGCCAATTAAGTGAATCTCGCAGGTGCGGCCAATTGTCCGCAGGTGCAGAAATGACTGTGCAGAACAGTATAAAAAAAAGGATCCCTCCGCGAAGTTTATTAGTTTTCATCAATATGCAGGCGGGAGGAGTCCATTGAAGGTTGTTTTGAGAGATAATTTCAAAGTTCTTCAGCAAAGGTAAGTTCTTTGGTGGGTAATCCCGTTCCTATGCTATTTTAAGATTAGGCTTGAAAATTTAAGGATTTGGGTAGGAAAAAGTTGGAAAATGGGAGGAAAGAATTGGGATTTTTTTTTAGGTTTTGGAATGGCAATTGTTGTCCGATTTTGGTGTTCTTGGTGTGTATACAATCGTGGGAGGACGAGGTTTCTAATGTCTTAAAAATTATTGAATTTCGAGATGTGGGCCGGGGGCTCGGGTTTGGCCGAATTTCAATATTCTTGTATAAATTGATAATTTTCGATTAGGTTGTGTTCCTTGAGTATATATTGATAATGTTAACTGGTTTTGGCTAGATTCGGAGTAATCGGGAGCCAATTTGAGGGCAAAAGCTTAGCGGACTAGTGTTGTTGCCCGGTAGAGGTATGTAATGGCTATAAATCTTGTCCTGAGGGTATGAAACCCAGGACTTCGTATTTCTTGTTGTTTCTAGAATGGCGCACATGTCGGATGACGAGTGTGTGGCGCGTACTGACTTTTGGATTGGACTAGGTCCTCTCCGTGGCAACTAATGAGTTGCATATTACTCAAAACCTTATGTTAATTATGTTCTAAAAGAATTGTGTAATATTTGGGCTATGAGCCATGTTTGGGGCCTAGTTCCTATTTGTTTTAACCCCTTGGGGGATACTTTACTGATATTCTCACTACTTGAAACTATGATTTTACACTTAGTCTCCTTGTGAAATTGTTGACACTCCTATTTGATGATATTACTTTTTCTTGAAATGAAATACTATTTTCGGGTCGAGAACCCCGTCTTACTTATGGCCCGAGTGGCATGTTGAGAGTGTCTGACTGAGTGTGGACGAGGGCCAATGTTGTGAGGATATTTATGATATGAGATAGGCCGAGAGCCTGAGAGCGATTGATGCCATGATTTGGCTGTTTATTTAGCGCTTGGGCTGAAGGAGCCCCTCCGAAGACGGAGTCCGTACACACCCCCAGTGAGCGCAGGTACGTACTGAGTGCCGAGTGTCGAGTGCCGAGTAGTTGGGAGGAATGAGTGACTATGAGGTGCTGAGTGACTGACTATGAGTGACTGTGAGGCATGCCCGAGGGGCTGATTATGATACATGTTTTGCCCGAGGGGCTTATTATGATATATGTTTTTCCCGAGGGGCTACTGATGATTCCACTACCTTCACTCTGAGCATATGAAATATTTTTTGCCCGAGGGGCCTCTATATCATTCATTTCGTTTTTTATACTAAACCTTTCGGTTGAATTTGTTGAAAAATATACTTTCCTCAAAGGTTTTTTCTGAATATGATTTGAGGCATGATGATTTCACATATATATGTTATACTGTTGGAAAGAAAGTTGTGCCTCTTGTGATTTAATGACATTGATTTTATGTGTTACTTGCTGCTCAGACCTGATTTATTTTCATTACTACGGAGTTGGTGTACTCAAATTACTCCCTGCACCTTGTGTGCAGATTCAGGTGTTAGGGAAATGTGAGCTATCTATCTGTTCCAGAGATTCTCGAAGGTTTGTGAGGTAGCTGCACGCGTCCGCAGTCCTGCTCCCTCTCTTGTTTAACATTATAGAATTTTTTTGTTGAGTTGTATATTTATGTAGATGCTCATGAACAGTGACTTAGGGTACTCGGGGGATTGTATTTAATGTCTTAGCATACATTTAACTGTTTTATAAATGTTTAAAGGAATATTTTATGGGTAATCGATATAGTAAGAGGTAAATGGGAGTTTATTATGATTTGAGTGAAGTTTTGGCTGGCCTAGTTTCATGATAGGCGCCATCACGACTGGCCTGGATTAGGGGTCATGACAACCTCCCTCTCTAGGGCGGCCTCTTGCTGACTGGCCACCACCCCTGGCTGCCTGGGCGGGTTGTGAAGTGACTGGAGCTGAAGTCGAGGGTTGGCCCCTCTGCTAAGAAGATCCACCAGAACGGCAGGGACATTTCTTCCACCCGTGCCCGTACTTTCCACACTCAAAATAACTACCTGGAGGTGGAGGTAGGGACTTTAAAGAAACCCCTAGCACCCGTACGGCCACTGGAAGACTCCTGCATAAAAAATCCCTAAACTGGAGGTGCTCGAGCTTCACTCTGAGCTGGGAAGGCACCAAATGAAGTACGCCCTGACTGAAAACCACGGGGACCCTGCCCCGAAGATGCACCACTATATGTTGGGCGGCCTAACTGAGGAGGCCTGAATGAACGATCCCCACCCTTCTAAAACTGTCCACTGGAACTGACCGAACCACGAGGCCTCTTGGCCTCCCTCTCCTACCGCTCCTGGCAGCGAACAAACTATGTATCTCGATCTATTTCAACAACCTGCTCGAGTGAAACACCTGATAAACTCTCCCGAGACATAACCGAATCTGATAAGAAAGACCATCTACAAAGCTCCTCACCCTCCCCCTATTAGTAGGGATAATCTCAGAAGCATGCATGGCAAACTCAGACTGCCTGCGCACTTCCTCTATGTGGGACTAAGGAACATACTTCTCCAAAAAGATCATGGAGAACTGCTACCAGGAAAGAGGTGCTGAACCAACCAGTCTACGCCTCTCGAAAGACTCCCACCGGGTAAAAGCAGCACCCGCAAACTGAAATATAACAAATGAGACCCCACTGGTCTCCAAAATACCCGCGGTACGCAGTATCCTCTGGAACCTATCTAGAAATCTCTGAGCATCCTCTCTCTCTGTACCTCTGAAAGCCGGAGGTTGATATCTGCTGAATCTCTGCAACCTGCAGTGCTGTTCCTCAGATATAGCAGGGACCACAAAATCTTGAACCGGAGCAACTGGTTGAGCTAGGGTTGCTCCTGGTGCCTGAATACCCTGTGCAGCCTGCTCAGGTGCCCGTGCAGCTGGAGTCAGATTGTCTCTCCCGACCTGGGCTGTGATGGAAGAAGAAGACATGGCAAGGGGTGAGCCAAAGCGGTGCATACTGACAATATCTGAGACAGGGTCTCCTGAAGACCCGGAATAACCATAGGCACTGCTGGTGCCTGAACCCGTCTCGCTGGGACACCATCAGCGGGAACCTGATCATGATCGATAGGGGGACTCCTGAGGTACTGCCCCGGCTCCTGCGCTGGCTGGCCCCCTACCTCTACCACGGCCTCGACCTCTCGGTGGTCTAGCCGGTGACTGGTCACTCTTATCGGTATGGTGTGTCCTCACGATTCGTGAGATAATAAAACAACGAAAGTTCAAATTTCAAGAATCAATAGATCCGCACGAAACAGTACAAGAAAGATAGAAATGTTTCCTGAAAGTTTGGCAGCCTCTCGAAGATAAGTACAGACATCTCCGTACCGATCCGCAATACTCTACTAAACCTGCTCATGACCGTTAAGTCCTATAGAACCTAGGGCTCTGATACCAAACTGTCACAACCCCAAATCCTAACCGGCTGTGATGGCGCCTATCGTGGAACTAGGCTACACGACTACCGCATGTTCGCAATTTCTTTTGAAAATCCCATTTAAGTTTCAAGCATTTCATAAAATATAAAGAAAATTACTTAATATAATAGGCCAATTTTATACAGTACTGCCATCCCCAAAACCCGAAGCCAACATGTCATTAGCATCTAGGGAAATAAGACAAAATAAATATTATAATACAAAACCTTCGAATCAAAACTAAATACAACAAGAGAAAATAGAGATGCTGCGAACACTGAACAACTACCTCTATGTCCCACGAATCCGGCTCCGGAGCGGAATAAAGGCTAATGCTCGATATCTGCTCCAGAATCTGCACATAGAGGTGCAGGGAGTAATGTGAGTACGCCAACTCAATAGTAATGAGAATAAATCAAGTCTAAGCAACAAGGAAACAGACAAAAATCAATGCCATCAAGTCACAATATACATAGCCTTACTTTCTAGTAGTATAACATAGATATACGAAATCATCATGTCATAAGAATCAATTTCATAAAAATTCCTTTAAAGAATGCACATTTTTAACAACTTTAAAACAAAGGATTTGGTATGCAATGAATGTAGAAAAATCATAGTAGCCTCTCGGGCTAAAACATGTTTCATAATCAGCCCCTCGGGCATGCCTCACAATCCCTCAACACCTCATAATCACTCAGCACCTCATAGTCACTCATGCCTCCGAATCACTCGTCACTCGCACTCGCTCACTGGGGGTGTGTACAGACTCCGGAGGGGCTCCTTCAGCCCAAGTTCTAATATCACTCAGCACCTCACCATCAGTCTTGTCCATCGGCCACACTTGGTTGAACCACTCGAAAAGGCCCTCGGGCGAATTAGTAAAACAGGGTACTCGACCCGAAAATATCATTTTAATGCTCGTGAAGTGTAACTCAGGCTGAGTTTCAAATAAAACAATATGCAAAGGGTCTAAAAAGATTGGCACGAGGCCCCAAACACGGCTTATATCGCAAATATTTCACAAACCTTTAGAACATATTTTAACATAAGGTTTTGAGTTAATATGCAACTCATTAGTTGTCGCGGAAAAGACCTAGTCCTATCCAAAAATCAGTACGCGCCACATACTTGTCATTAGTGGGAAAATATGTAGTTCAGGGTTCCATACCCTCAGTACAAGATTTACAACCATTACTTACCTTTACCGGGCCACAACACTAGTCCGCAATGCTCTTGCCCCTCAGATTGGATCCTGATTGCACCAAATCTAGCCAAAATCAGTTTAACATAATCAATATATAACCAAGGAACACAACCCAATCGAAAACTATCAAATTACACAAAAATCTCGAAATTCTGCAAAACCCGAGGCCCAGGCCCACGTCTCGGAATTCGATAATTTTTGCATAACATGAACCCTCGTCCTCCCATGATTCTACTCATACCAAAGTCATCAAAACCGGATCACAATTGCCTATCCAAATCCTCAAAAGAATTTCCAAATCTCCACCCCCTTCTTCCCAACCTTTTCCTACTCAAACCCTTAAATTTTCAAGCCTAATCCGAACAAAATAGCACAGGAACGATGTTAGCAACCAAAGAACTTACCTTTGCCAAAGAATCTTGAATTTCCCTCTCTAACTCGCCTTCGAAGGACTCATCCCGCATGCAAATTGATGAAAAATAAGAAATTCTCGCGGAGGACCTCTTTTATATTGTTTCTACCCAGTCATTTCCGCTCCTGTGGACAAAGCCACACCTGCGGTCGTAGGTGCGCACCTGCAAAAACTCAATTAGCGTGCCAATCCCGCGCCAACGGCCATTTCTCCGCATATGCGGCTTCGCAGGTGCGATGCTCCTTCCGCACCAATGACATCGTAGGTGCGACAAATTCCTCGCACCTGTGGATCACTCCCCACTGAACCAAATCTCACACTTGCGGAGCCCAGTCCGCTCTTGCGAAACCGCACCTGCGGCTCCCTTTCCGCAGGTGCAAAAACACCAACAATTGCAAATTCACTAAAGTCACTCTAAACTTTCCGTCAACCATCCGAAATCAATCCCAAGGCCCTCGGGGCCCCAACCAAACATACCAACACACCCCATAGCATTATTCCAACTTAGTTGAGCCTTCAAAAAACCAATAACAACACGAAAATACAAAATATACATCAAATTCCAGCCTAAGAACTTTGAAACTTCAAAATTTCGCCAACTACCCCGAAACCAACCAAAACAACTCCGATTGACCTGAAATTTTGCAGACATATCCAAAGTGGCATTAGGAACCTGCTCCAACTTCCGGAGTTCCATTGCGACCTCAATAGCCTATTTTCCACTGTCGACCGGAAAACGCCAAAAACTAACTTTCGCCAATTCAAGCCTAATTCTACACCGAACGTCACAAAAATATTCTGAACACATTCCTAAGTCCCAAATCACCTAACGAAGCTATCCGAGCTATAAAATCCACATTCCAAGGTCGTTCACCAATAAGTCAACTCTCTTTTGACTTTCTCAACTATTAGGCTAGTTTAAAAAGGCTAAATGCCTAAATTCTCATCATAACTACTCCGGACCCAAACGAACTGATCCAACACATCAAAAACATGATAGAAATATATAACAAATGTAGAAATAGGGTAAACGGGGTAAATCTCACGGAACGACCGGTCGGGTCGTTACATAAATATAAGAACGCGTTCTGCTGACCGCGAACGCGTAGAACAAAATTTCCTGAACCCAAAACTAAACCTCGGCGTTCGTGGTCACCTCCATGCGAACGCATAAGAGGAAACCAGTTGCAGCAAAATTCCGATCCCTTCATAAGTCCAAAACTAACCCATTAGGTATTCGAAACATACCCGAGGCCCCTCGGACCTCAACCAAACTTACCAACTGACCCAAATACCTTATTCGAACTTGGTCGAGCCTTAAAAACATGTCCTATAAGATCAAAAACATCAAAATTGCATGGATTCAAGCTTAAGAACTAAGGAATATTCTAGAATTCACATCCGACGCCGAAACACGTCTAAACTCATCTGAATGACCTCGAATTTTGCACATAGGTCATAAACAACATTACGGACCTGCTGTCGCTTCGGGAAATCTATTCCGAGTCCGATATCAAAATCTCACCTATCGGCCGAATTCGACGAAATTCGAACTTTCGCTAATTCAAGCCTAAATCCACAACCAACCTCGAAAACACATTCCGAGTATGCTCCTAACTCTGAAATCACCCAACGGAGCTAACAGAGTAGATGTAATCCCATTTAGGATCTGTCTTCACACAGCTCTAGCTACGGCCAGATTTCTGAAGTTAAGATCCACATTTATGGACTGTGTGTCCAAAATCACCCCGGATTTCATCACTGAACGCACCGACAAGTTCCAATACATAAATAGACATGGGAGAAATGGTAAATAGTGGATCGGGACGTTAATTCTTAAAATGACAGGTCGGGTCGTTACATCCTCCCCCTCTTACGAAAATCGTTCATCCTCGAACGAGCATAGAAACATACGTGAATTGGGAAAAGATGAGGGTACTGACTTCGCATATCTTGCTCGGTCTCCCAAGTCGCCTCCTCGACTGGATGACCCCTCTACTAAACCTTTACTGACGCAATATCCTTTGACCTGAGCTTTCTGACCTACCTGTCCAATATAGCCATGGGCTTCTCAACATATGATAGATCCTTGTCCAATTGGACTGAGGTGAAATCCCAGACATGGGTCGGGTCACCGAGATACTTCTGGAGCATGGAGACGTGGAACACCGGATGAACCCTTGCTAGGCTGGGAGGCAGATCTAGCTCATAAGAAACCTCCCCCACACATCGCAACACCTTTGCCAACCTCTCCGACGAATATGTAGTCAGTACCGGAATGAAATGGGCTGATTTGGTCAGCCGATCCACAATCACCCAAATAACATCATGCTTCCTCAAAGTCTGAGGAAGTCCAACCACAAAGTACATGGTGATCCGCTCCCACTTCCACTCTGGAAGCTCAATCTGCTGAACTAACCCTCTCGGTGTCTGATGCTCACATTTGACCTGCTGACATATGAGACACTTGGCTACAAACTCTATTATATGCTTCTTCATCCTTCGCCACAAATAGTACTATATTAGATCTTGGTACATCTTCGTGGTGCCCGGATGGATGGAATATCGCGAACTATGGGCCTCCCCAAGAATCGACTCCCGAAGCCCATCTACGTTGGGCACCCAGGTACGGCCCTGCATCCTCATCACCCCATCCTCTCCTATAGTCACATCTCTGGCATCACCCCGACAGACTCTATCCTTAAGAACCAAAAGGTAGGGATCATCATACTGGCGCTCTCTGATACGGTCATGAAGGGAAGATCGAGCCACTGCATAAGATAATACCCGACAAGGCTCTGAAAGATCCAATCTCACGAACTGACTTGCTAAAGACTAAAAATCTAAGGCTAGAGGCCTCTCAGCTGCATGAAGGTATGCCAAACTCCCCAAACTCTCCGCCCGGCGACTTAAGGCGTCGGCCACCACATTGGCCTTCCCCGGGTGGTATAATATAGTGATGTCGTAGTCCTTTAGCAACTCTAACCACATACGCTGGTGGAAATTCAGATCCTTCTGCCTGAATATGTGTTGCAAACTTCGCTGATCCGTGAATATCTCATAGGGAACACCATATAAATAATGACGCCATATCTTCAGGGCATGAACAATCGCTGCCAACTCGAGATCATGAACCGGTTAGTTCTTCTCTTGGACCTTCAACTTACTGGATGCGTAGGCAATCACCCTATCGTCACACATCAACACCACTCCCAAGCCAATCCTTGAAGCATCACAATAAACTGTATAGGATCCGGAACCGGTACGCAAAACCAACACAGGAGCTGTAGTCAGGGCTGTCTTGAGCTTCTCAAAACTCTGCTCATACTCCTAAGTCCATATAAAAGGTTCACCCTTCTGGGTCAATCTAGTCATGGGTGCTGAAATGGATGAAAACCCCTCCACAAGAAGGTGATAGTACCCAGCCAACCCGAGGAAACTGTGGATCTCAGTAGCTGAAGACGGTCTGGGCTAACTCTGCACTGCCACGACCTTCTTTGGATATACCTTGATCCCATCCGAAGACACCACGTGGCCTAAGAATGTCATAGAATCAAGCCAAAATTCACACTTAGAAAACTTGGCATACAACTTCTTCTCCCTCAATGTCTGAAGCACGGTCCTCAAGTGCTGCTCATAGTCCTCCCAGGACATAGGATATACCAGGATGTCATCAATGAACACAATGACAAAAGTATCAATATAAGGCCGAAATATATTGTGCATCAGGTGCATGAAGGCGGCTGGGGCGTTGGTCAGCCCGAATGACATAACAAGGAACTCATAGTTTCCATGTCTGGTCCTGAAGGCAGTCTTCGGGATATCCGATAACCGAATCTTCAATTGATGATAACCCGGACCTAGATCAATATTGGAGAACACTCTAGCACCCTGTAACTGGTCAAATAGATCATCAATACGAGGTAAGGGGTACCTGTTCTTCACTGTCACCTTATTCAGCTGCCTGTAGTCAATACACATATGCATCGAGCCATCCGTTTTCTTCACAAGTAATACCGGAGCGCCCCAAGATGATACACTGGGCCTGATGCATACCTTCTCAAGAAACTCCTGCAACTGCTCCTTCAACTCTTTCAACACAAGAGGAGCCATGCGATAAGGAGGAATGGAAGGGGGTTGAGTGCCCGGCAATAAGTCAATGC
The DNA here is from genome assembly GCA_005239525.1 of Nicotiana knightiana. NCBI lineage: Eukaryota > Viridiplantae > Streptophyta > Magnoliopsida > Solanales > Solanaceae > Nicotiana > Nicotiana knightiana. The sequence goes on along the minus strand of ML416578.1, from coordinate 61,277 downwards.
CCAAATCAATGTCTCTATCAGGTGGCATACCTTGAAGATCAGCTGGAAAAACATCAGAATAGTCCCTGACACTTGGAACTGACTCCACTATAAGGGTCTCAGTACTAACATATCTCACATAAGCCAAATATGCATCACACCCCATCACAACCATTCGTTGAGCCTTAAGAAATGAAATGACTCGGCGGGGAGTGTACTCCAAGGAACCTCTCCACTCTAACCTCGGAGATCCTGGCATAGCCAGCGTCACGATCTTGGCGTGACAATCAAGAATAGCATAATAGGGAGACAGTCATTCCATACCCAATATAACATCGAAATCTACCATACTGAGTAGTAGCAAATCGACTCTGGTCTCAAAACCACTGATAGTAATCAAGCATGACCAATATACGCGATCCACAACAAGAGAATCTCCCATCGAAGTAGAAACATAAACAGGGGAACTCAAAGAGTCCCGGGCTATCCCAGATGTGAAGAAAAATAGGAAGACACATGTGAATATGTACATCCTGGGTAAAATAATACCAGTGCATCCCTATGACAAACGGGAACAATACTTGTAATGACTGAATCTGAAGCAACGGCCTCAGACCAGGCGGGAAGAGCATAGTACCTGGCCTGTCCTTCCCCTCTTGGATGCCCTCGACCTCCACCTCGAGCTGCATGAGGTGCTGGGGTAGCAGCTGGGGATGGAAAAATAGTTGGAGGACTTGGAGGAAGGCGTGGAGCCTGATAAATATGAGGGGGTGCACCCTGATAAGTCTGAGGTGGTTCACCCCTCCTCGCTCTGGGGCAATCCTTGATCATATGCCGAGGTTCACAACACCCAAAATAACCCTTCTGAGGACGTAATGGCTGCTGCTGACTCTGAGCTGGTCTGCTGGACTGGCCAGTGATAGCACCTCGAGCTGGAGGCACCTGAGATACCGGTGTTGCATAATAATGCTCCTGAGGTCTAGGAGGAGATGGAATACCACTGGCTGCTGGAAGAGCTGAATGAATGGGGCGACTCACAAAACCCCTACCATGGCGTGCTACATGTGCACAAACTCCTGAAAAATGACCCGTCTCTCGAGACCTCTTGGCCTCCGTCTCCTCTCTGCCCTGGGCCAACATACGCTCAATCCTCCTAGAAATGCTCACGGCCGGCTGCTAAGTAATATCTGTCTCCAGCTCTCTGGCCATGCTAGGATGGAGCCCCTCAATAAAACGGCAGACTCCATCTCTGACCGTAAAAACAAATGATGGTTCATGTCGTGCCAAGTCACTGAACCAGGATGCATACTCTGACACGGTCATAGTACCCTGGCATAGCTGCTCAAACTCTGCACGCCAACCATCCCTGAGACTCTGAGGAACCAATTCGAGCAAAAACATCTCTAAAAACTGAGCCTAAGTAAGTGAGGATGCCTCGTCCGGACTACTAAGCTCAAATGCACGCCACCACTGATAAGCTGCTCCTCTAAGCTGGAAAGTAGTGAAAGAGACCCCACTCGTCTCCACAATACCCATGGTGCGAATGATACGATGACACCCTTAAAGAAAACCCAGAGCGTCATCTGAAGCCAATCCACTAAAATCATGTGGGCGGTACTTCTTGTACATCTCAAGACAAAGCTGATCAGACTTAAATCGTGTTGGATTTAAGTTCAGTCCAGTTGGACAAGGACTTATCTTAAGAGTAGGACCCAGTAGCTATTCTAGACCGACAAGTCCGTCAGTTGAGATGCAAGAGTTTCCCTTCTGTTCGTGTTCAGTGGAGAGGTCAGCCTACTAAGGCATCGACCTGGGAGTCCAAGTCCGAAATGCGCAGCCGTTACCCTCATCTATTCCCCGACTCAGGTACTTCCTTCTTCTGTCCGTTTGAGGACGAACGATTGTTTTAGAGGTGGAGAATGTGACTAACCAAAAAGTCATCACTTGTTTTCTTACCCTCATTTAGGGTTTCCTCGATTTGCATGCACAGTCCGGGCAAATAGCCAGAAAGCTTAAATATGAAATTTTGTGAGAAATGCTAAGTTTTGATATAAAAATGAATAAATTTGACTTCGGTCAACATTTTGGGTAAATACACCCGGACTTGTGATTTGACGGTCCCGGAAGGTCTGTAGGAAAATATGGGACTTGGGCGTATGCCCGGAATCGAATTCCGAGGTCCCAAGCCCGAGAAATGAATTTTTGAGTAAAATTGTTTTCTTGAAATATTTAAGGAAATTGAAAATTAAATCTGATTAGAAAGTGATGGTATCGGGCGTGTATTTTGGTTCCGGCGCCCGGTACAGGTCTTATATATGGTTTAAGTCCTTTCTGTAAAGTTTGGTTGAAAGCGGGTCTCATTTGACGTGTTTCAGACTTAAAATGGAAAATTTGATGTTTTATGAAATTTGATAGAATTCATGGATTTTGAGGCTTAATTCGATGAATATGATGTTGTTTTGGCGATTTGATCGCAAGGATAAGTTCATGGGATGTTTTTGAGGAAGTGTATATATTTTGTTTGCAGCCCCGAGGGCTCGAATGAGTTTTGGATAGACCACGAATGCATTTTGAACATTGGAATTTGCTGGTATAGCTGAATCTTGAGGCTTCACATTTGCGAAGACAGCATCGCAAATGCGAAGGTGGGTCTAGGCAAGCCTGATCGCAAATGTGACCAAGAGTTACGCAAATGCGAAGGGTGGTCGCAAATGCGACGTCTGCCATCGCAAATGTGAACTTCCCTCTTCTGCCTGAGGTCGCAAATGCGACATAAGGATTGCAAATGCGAAAGCTGGGAATTTCTGAAGGGTTCGCAATTGCGAACCTCAGTTCGCAATTCCCATGCCAACCAGTGGCCTGCAATGCACTTAAACCGTATTTTTTACTCCATTTTCATATTTTCTCAAACTCAAACACCCTTAGGCCATTTTTCAAGAACAAGACTCCTTCCAAACCATTTGTAAGGTGGTTTTTACTTAATTCATTCAATCATTAACTTCATTTAACATGTTTTTAACTTAAAATCAAAGATTTCCACGGGTGAAATTGGGTGATTTGGGTAGAACTTAGGTTTTTCCAATTTTTGGGTTTGAGTGGGTGACTGACCTTCGATTAGAGAGATTTTTATATGGATGGACTCGTGAGAGTACGAGGGTCCTTAAAATTTAAAATTTATACGAATCTGAGATGCTGACATGAGGGAATTTTGGTCATTTTACCTAATTTCACACCGTAACTTTGGATTAAATCGTAGAATCAGTTGCTTGAGGTGTTATTTACGATATGAAATTTATTTAAATAGATTTGGGCCATTTGAAGTCGGGTACCCGTGGCAAACGTGTGGTTTCGAGTTGATTTTTTAGCTGGTTCGAGGTAAGTGGATTGTCTAACCTTGTGTGGGGGACCTTTTCCCTTAGGATGTGATATTTGGTAATTGAATGCCTTGTACGTGAGGTGACCAGCGCGTACTTGTGCTAATTATTGAAAATTCGGTTTTACTTTAAATATTTAGACGAAGTAATAGAACGGGGTACTCGACCCGAAAAATCATTTTAAGGCTCATGTAGTGTAAATCAGGTTGAGTTTCAAATAAAACAGTTTGCACAATGATGCTGAGTAAAACCATCAATGGGTAGTGAGGAAAACAACAGTAAAACACCCTTAAAGGGTCTAAACAGATCGGCACGAGGCCCCAAACACCGCTTATAGCCCAAATATTTCACAAATCTTTAGAACGTAATTTAATACAAGGTTTTGAGTAAATATGCAACTCATCAGTCACTGCAGAGAGGACCTAGTCCAGTCCAAAATATCAGTACGTGCCACATATTCGTCATCCGACATGTGCGCCATTCCAAATATAGTGAGAAAATAATGCATTCCGGGGTTCCATACCCTCGGGAGAAGATTTAGGACCATTACTTACCTCTACCGGGCCGGGACACTAGCCCGCTATGCCCTTGCCCCTCAAGTTGGCTCGCGATTGCTCCGAATCTAGCTAAAACTAGTTAATATCATCAATATATACTCATGGAACACAACCTAATCGAAAATCATCAAATCGAACAAAAATCTCGAAATTCGGCCAAAACCCGAGCCCCTGACCTACGTCTTGGAATCAGAAATTTTTTACATCATTAGAACCCTCGTCCTCCCACGATTCTATACATACCAAGAACACTAAAATCGGACCACAATTGCCATTCTAAACCTCAAAAGAAATCCCAATTCCTTCCTCCCATTTTTCTAACTTTTTCCTACCCAAATCCTTAAATTTTAAAGCCTAATCTTAATAAAATAGCATAGGAATGGGGTTAACAAATCAAAGAACTCACCTTATCTGAAGAAGCTGGAAATCCCCTCTCAATGGACTCCTCCCGCATGCAATTTGATGAAAAACTAATAAATTTCGCGGAGGGAGTCCTTTTATACTGTTCACTGCGATCTCAAACTTTGGCACGCGATCGCGAAGAAAAAACTTCCTGCCCCATCAATTTACCTTACGCGATAGCAGACAACGTCACGTGATCGCGATTCATCGAGACTTAAACAAACGCGATAGCAAACCATTCCACGCGATCACGAAGAACAAAGCTCAACTCACTCACGCGACCATTTAACTCTACGCGATCACAAACAAGACCACGCTATCGCACTGACCAAACACTCATACTCACGCGATCGCAACTCATTCCACGCGATCGCGATTAACAAAAATCCTACCTCACGAATTAACTACGCGATCGCAAACATCCTCACGCGGTCGCGTAGAAGGAAACCAGAACCTTACACCAGTAGCAATCTGCCCATAATTCAAGCCAAAAGTTGGTCCGTTAACCATCTAAAACACACCTGATGCCCTCGGGGCCTCAACCAAACATACCAACATATCCCCTAACATCATTCAAACTTATTCGAGCCTTCGAAATACCAAAAACAACACGATAACACCAAATTTACATCAAATTCAAGCCTAAGAACTTCGAAACTTTCAAATTTCGCCGACTACGTCGAAACCAACCAAAACACCTCCGATTAACCTGAACTTTTGCAGACATAACCAAAATGACATTACGAAACTGTTCCAAATTCTGAAATTCAATTCCAACCCCGATAGCCTATTTTCCTCTGTCGACCGGAAATCACCAAAAACTAACGTTCGCCAATTCAAGCCTAATTCTACACCGGACATCACAAAAATATTCCGAGCACACTCCTCAGTCCCAAATCACCTAATGAAGCAATTCGAATCATAAAATCCGCATTCTGAGGTTGGTTATCAGTAAGTCAACTCTTAGTTGACTTTCTCAACTATTAGGCTACTTTAAAAGGCTAAATGACTAACCTCTCACCATAACTACTCCGGACCCTAACCAACTTATCCAACACATCAAAAACAAGATAGCGATATATAACAAATGCAGAAATAGGGGAAATGGGGTAAATCTCACGGAACGACCGATCGGGTCGTTACATCCTCCCCCTCTTAAATAAACTTTCATCCTCGAACGAGTCTACAAACATACCTGGAGCCTCGAATAAATGAGGATATCTTCCCCGCATCTCCCGCTCGGTCTCCCAGGTGGCGTCCCCCATCGGCTGCCCTCTCCAGGGAACCTTCATTGAAGCTATATCCTTAGATCTCGGTTTCCTGACATGTCGACCCAAAATACCCACTGGCTCTACCTCGTATGACATATCACCCTCGAGCTGAACCGTGCTGAAGTTCAAAACATGGGAAGGGTCACCAACATACTTCCGGAGCATCGAAATATGGAATACTGGATGAATACTCGATAATGTGGGAGACATAGCAAGCCTATAGGCCACCTCCCCAACCCTATGAAGTACCTCAAATGGTCCAATGAACCTGGGACTCAGCTTCCCCCTCTTCTCGAATCTGATAACACCGTTCACGGGTGACACCTTCCGCAACACCTTATCCCCATCCATGAAAGACACATCTCGGACCTTCCGGTCCGCATAACTCTTCTTCCTAGACTACACTGTGTGAAGCCGCTCCTAAATTAACTTTGTCTTACTCAAAGCATCCTGAACCAAGTCTGTTCCCAATAGCCTAGCCTCGCCCGGGTCAAACTAACCAACCGGAGATCTACACCTCCTACTTTACAAAGCCTCATACGGAGCCATCCAAATACTCAACTGATAGCTGTTATTATATGCGAACTCCGCTAGTGGCAAAAACTGATCCCATGAACCACCAAAGTCAATCACACAAGCACGCAACATGTCTTCCAAAATCTAGATGGTACGCTCCAACTGCCCGTCGGTCTGAGGATGAAACGTTGTGCTCAACTCAACCTGAATACCCAAATCTCTCTGCACGGCACTCCAAAATTGAGATGTGAACTGAGTGCCTCTGTCGGAAATGAGAGAAACTTGAACCCCATGCAAACGGACAATCTTCCTGATATAAATTTCAGCTAGCCTCTCCAATGAATACGTAGTACCAACAGGAGTGAAGTGCACGGACTTGGTCAGCCGATCCACAATAACCCATATAGCATCAAACCTCCTCGATGTCCGTGGGAGTCCAACTACGAAGTCCATGGTGATCCGCTCCCAATTCCACTCCGGAATATCAAACCTCTGAAGCAATCCATCAGGTCTCTAGTGCTCATATTTGACCTGCCTACAGTTGATACACCGAGCCACAAACTCCACAACATCCCTCTTCATTCTCCTCCACAAATAATGCTGTCTCAAATCCTGATACATCTTCGTGGCACCCGGATGGATGGAATACCGCGAACTATGACCCTCTGCTATAATCGAATCTCAAAGTCCATCTACATTGGGCACGCAAAACCAGCCCTGCATCCTCATAACCCCATCATCACCAATAACCACATCTCTGGCATGACCGCGACGGACACGGTCCTGAAGAACAAGCAAAAGTGGGTCATCATACTGGCGTGCTCCAATCAGATCGTAAAGAGAAGACCTGGAGGCTACACAAGGCAACACCCGCGGGGGCTCTAATAAATCCAATCTCACCAAATGACCTGCTAAGGCATGAACATCAAGATTTAATGGCCGCTCTACTACTGGAAGGTAAGCTAAACTCCCCAAACTCTCTGCTCTGAGACTCAAGGCATCGGCCACAACATTAGCCTTCCCCGGATGATATAACATACTGAGGTCATAAACCTTGAGGATCCCTAACCATATCCTCTGACGTAAAATTAAGTCCTTCTGCCTCAGCAGATACTGCAAACTACGATGATCAGTGGAAACCTCACACTGCACTCCATACAGATAATGATGCCAAATCTTCAAGGCATGAACAATGGCAGGTATCTCAAGATCGTGCACTGGATAATTCTTCTCGTTCACCTTCAATTGTCTGGACGCGTAGGCAACCACCCTACCGTCCTGCATCAATACCACTCCCAAGACAATCTGGAAGCATCACAATAAGCTGTGCAAGAACCCGAACCAGCAGGCAAAACTAGTACTGGAGCTGTAGTTAATGCTGATTTTAGCTTCTGAAAGCTCCCCTCACACTCATCCAACCATATGAATATAGCACCCTTCTGGGTCAATCTGGTCAAAGGCAAAGCTATCGAAGAGAATCCCTCCACAAAGTGACGGTAATATCCCGCCAAACGAAGGAAACTCCTAATCTCTGTAGCTGAGGACAGTCTGGGCCAACGCTGCACCGCCTCTATCTTCTTTGGATCAACCTGAATCCCCTCACTGGACACCACATGCCCCAAGAAAGCTACCGAACCCAGCCACAACTCACACTTGGAGAATTTCGCATAAATCTTCTCCTCCCTCAACCTCTGCAACACAACTCTCAAATTCTGAGCATGCTCTTCCTGGCTATGAGAAAACCAGGATGTCATCAATGAATACAACGACGAAAGAATCAAGATAAGGCTGAAACACGATGTTCATCAATTGCATGAACGCAGTTGGGGCATTGGTCAGCCGAAACGACATAACCAAGAACTCATAATGACCATACTTGATCCTGAAAGTAGTCTTCGGGATACCAGAATCCTGAATCCTCAACTGATGGTACCTAGATCTCAAATAAATCTTGGAAAATACTCTGGCTCCCAGAAGCTGGTCAAACAAATCATCAATACGGGGCAAGGGATACAAGTTCTTCACCATAACCCTATTCAACTGCTGATAGTCAATACACATATGCGTGGACCCATCTTTCTTCCTAACGAACAACACCGGTGCATCCCAAGGTGATACACTAGGCCGAATGAACCTCATATCCAGGAGCTCCTGAAGTTGCTCCTTCAATTCCTTTAGCTCCGATGGCGCCATACAATAGGGTGGAATAGAAATAGGCTGAGTGCTTGGCACCAGGTCAATACCAAAATCAATATCCCAGTTAGGTGGCATGTCTGCAGGAAACACTTGGAAAATCACGGACCACAGGAACTGAATCAATAACGGGAGTCTCACCACCGAAATCCCTCACAAAGGCCAAATAAGATAAACACCCCTTCTCGACCATGCGCCGAGCCTTCAGGTAAGAAATCGCCCTGCTAGGCATATACTCGGAAGAACCTCTCAACTCAACCCTCGCACACCCCGACATAGCTAAGGTCACGATCTTAGAGTGACAATCAAGAACAGTATGGCACAGAGATAACCAACCCATGCCCAAGATCACGTCAAAATTGACCATGTTGAGTAACAGTAGGTCCACTCGGGTCTCCAGACACCCAATAGATATAACGCACGATCGATACACACGGTCTACGACAACAGTATGACCCACCGGAGTTGACACATGAACAGATGTGACTAGGTACTCACGGGGCACATCCAGAAAACAGGCAAAATATGAAAAACATAGGAATATGTGGAACCAGGGCCAAATAAGGCCAAGTCATCACGGCAACAGCCTGAACAAATACCTGCAGCATGTGAGGCCATAGCATCCGGCCTGGCTGGAAATGCATTCATACGAGCCTGACCTCCCCCTGCTCAACCTCCCTCTGCTCGACCTCCCCCTACTCGACCTCCCCCCTACTGGGCGGCCTCTAGCTGACTGACCACCACTCCTGGCTGACTGACCACCACCCCTGGATGACTAGGCGGGTTGTGAAGTGACTGGAGCTAAAGACGAGGGCTGGCCCCTCTGCTGAGAAGATCCGCCGGTACGGCGGGGACACTGCCTCCACCCGTGCCTGAACTCTCCACACTCAAAACAATTACCTGGGGCTGGAGGCGGGGACTGATAGAAACCCCTGGCACCTGCACGCCCACAGGAAGACTCTTGAATAGATGAGCCCTGAACTGGAGGTGCTCGAGCTGCATTCTGAGCTGGGAGGTCACAAAATGAAGTACGGCCTAACTGAGAACTACGGGGACCCTGCCCCGAATATGCACCACTATAAGCTGGGCGGCCTGACTGAGGAGGCCCGAATGGATGGAACCTACCCTGCTGAAACTGTCCCCTGAAAGGAGCACCACTGGAACTACCCGAACCACGAGGCCTCGTGGCCTCTCTCCCCTCCCGCTCCTGGCGCGGAACAGATTTAATATCTCGAGCTATGTCAGCAACCTGCTCGAATGAAGCACCCGATACTCTCTCGAGAGTCATAAACAACCGAATATGATAAGAAAGACCATCTACGAACCTCCTCACCCTCTCCCTATCAGTAGGGATAATGTCATAAGCATCCCTAGCCAACTCAGAAAATCTCATCTCGTACTGAGTAAGAGGTGCTGAATCGACTGGTCTACGCCTATCGAAAGACTCCCACCAAGTAATAGCAGCACCCACAAACTGAAAGGTAACAAACGAGACCCCACTGGTCTCCAGAATACCCACGGTGCGGAGTATACTCTTGCACCTATCTAGAAATCCCTGGGCATCCTCGCCCCCTGTACCACTTAAAGTAGGAGGCTGAAGTCTGCTGAATCTATCCAACCTGTGATGCTCGTCCTCAGGCATAGTTGGGACTACATAATCCTAAACCGGAGTAGCTGGCTGAGCTGGGGCTGCTCCCGGTGCCTGAATACCCTGTGCAGCCTACTCAAGTGCCCGGGCAGCTGGAGTCTGATTGCCTCCCCCGGCCTGAGCTGTGGTGGCAAAAGAAGACATGGCAACGGCCTGAGCCAAACCGGTGCATACTGACAATATCTGAGACAAGTCCTCCTGAAGACCCAGAATAACCATAAGCACCACTGGTGCCTAAGCCTGTCCCGCTGGGATACCATCGGCTGGAACTTGACCATGAGCAATAAGGGGATCCTGAGGTACTGCCCCGGCTGCTGCGTGGGCTGGCCCCCTATCTCTACCACAGCCTCGACCTCTCGCTTGTCTAGCCGGTGACTGGTCACCATGATCGGTATGGCGTGTCCTCACCATCTGTGAGTGAATGAAACAACATAAGTTCAGATTTCAAGAATCAATAGCTTAGCACGAAAGAGTTCAAGAAAGATATAATGTTTCCTAAAAGTTCGGCAGCCACTTGAAGATAAGTACAGACGTCTCTATACTGATCCACAAGACTCTACTAAACAGCTATCACTACCCCAAATTCTAACCGACCATGATGGCACCTATCGTGGAACTAGGCTAGCCGACTACCGCGTGTTCACAATTTCTTTTGAAAGTCCCATTTAAGATTCAAGCAATTCATGACAATATAGAGAAAGTTTACTTGACATAATAGGTAACTTTTATATACAGTACTACCATCCCCAAAACCCGGAGCCAACATGTCATGAGCATCTAGTGAAATAAGCCAAAATAATGTATTATGATACAAAACTCCGAATCAAAGCTAAATACAACAAGAAGGGAAAGCAGAGACGTTGCGAACGCTAAACAACTACCTCTATATCCCCACGATCCGGCTCCGCTGCGATATATGTATAAAAGCTAACGCTTGATATATGCTGCTGAATCTGCACACAGAGGTGCATGGAGTAATGTGAGTACTCTAACTCAGTAGTAATGAAATTAAATCAAGTCTAAGCAGCAAGGAATCAAATAAAAATCAATGCCATCAAGTCACAATATACACAGCCTTACAAAATCATCATGCCTTAGAAATCAGCTTCATAAAAGTCCTTAAAACAATGCACATTTTTAACAACTTCAAAACAAGATTTGGTATGCAAATAAATGTAGTATAGTCATAAGTAGCCCCTCGGACAAAACATGTTTCATAATTAGCCCCTCGGGCATGCCTCATAATCTCTCATCACCTCACAATCACACAACACCTCATAGTCACTCATGCCTCCCAATCACTCAATCACTCGCACTCGGTGCACTCACTGAGGGTGTGTACAAAATCCAGAGGGGCTCCTTCAGCCCAATCGCTAATGTCACTCAGCACCTCACCATCACTCTTGGCCCTCGGCCACACTCGGCGAAACAACTCGAAAAGACCCTCGGGCAAAGTAATAGAACGGGGTACTCGACCCGAAAACATCATTTTAATGCTCATGTAGTGTAAATCAGGCTGAGTTTCAAATAAAATAGTACGCACAATGATGCTGAGTAAAACCATCAATAGGTACTGACAAAAACAACAGTAAAACACCCTTAAAGGGTCTAAACAGATCGACACGACGCCCCAAACACGACTTCGAGCCCAAATAATTCACAAATCTTTAGAACATAATTTAACATAAGATTTTGAGTAAATATGCGACTCATTAGTCGCCGGAGAGAGGACCTGGTCCAATCCAAAAATAAGTACGCGCCACATATTCGTCATCCGACATGTGCGCCATTCCAAATTTAGTGAGAAAACAATGCAGTCCGGGGTTCCATACCCTCAGGACAAGATTTTAGACCATTACTTACCTCTACCGGATTGCGACACTAGTCCGATATGCCTCTGCCCCTCAAATTTTCTCCTGATTGCTCCGAGACTAGCCAAAACCACTTAATATCATCAATACATACTCATGGAACACAACCCAATTAAAAATTATCAAATTAAACAAAAATCTCGAAATTTGGCCAAACCCGAGCCCACGTCTCGGAATCTGAAATTTATTACATCATTAGAACCCTCGTCCTCGCACGATTCTATACATACCAAGAACACTAAAATCGGACCACAATTGCCATTCCAAAACCTCAAAAGAAATCCCAATTCCTTCCTCTCATTTTTTCAACTTTTCAGATTTTTTTGAATTCCATGATTTTCGATGGGGTTGTGTTCCATGAGTATATATTGATGATATTCAATGGTTTTGGCTAGATTCGGAGTAATCGGGAGCCAATTTGAGGGGAAAAGGCATAGCGGACTAGTGTCGCGGCCCGGTAGAGGTAAGTAATGGTCTTTAATCTTGTCCCGAGGGTATGGAACCACAGACTGCATTATTTTCTCACTAAATTTAGAATGGCGCACATGTCGGATGATGAATATGTGGCGCGTACAGATTTTTTTGATTGAACTAAGTCCTCTCCGCAGCGTCTAATGAGTCGCATATTTACTCAAAATCTTATGTTAAATTATGTTCTAAAGATTTGTGAATTATTCGGGTTGTAACACGTGTTTGGGGCCTTGTGCCGATCTGTTTAGACCCTTTAAGGGTGTTTTACTGATGTTTTCCTCCCTACCTGTTGATGGTTTTACTCAGCATCATTGTGCATACTGTTTTATTGGAAACTCAGCCTGATTTACTCTACAAGAGCATTAAAATGAAGTTTTTGGGTCGACTACCCCGTTCCATTACTTCTCCCGAGGTGCTTTTCGAGTGGTTCCACCGAGTGTGGCCGAGGGCCAAGAGTAATGGTGAGGTGCTAAGTGATATTAGCGCTTGGGCTGAAGGAGCCCCTCCGGAGTCTGTACACACCCCCAGTGAGCGCACCGAGTGCGAGTGATTGAGTGGTTTGGAGGCATGAGTGACTGTGAGGTGCTGAGTGATTGTGAGGTGCTGAGAGATTGTGAAGCATGCCCGAGGGGCAGATTATGAAACATGTTTTGCCCGAGGGGATAATTATGATTTTACTACATTCATTCGCATACCAAATCTTGTTTTGAAGTTGTTAAAAATGTGCATTGTTTTAAGGACTTTTATGAAGTTGATTTCTAAGGCATTATGATTTCGTATATCTATGTATACTATTGGAAAGTATGGTTGTGTATATCGTGACTTGATGGCATTGATTTTTATTTGATTCCTTGCTACTTTGACTTGATTTAATTCCATTACTACTGAGTTGGCGTACTCACATTACTCCCTGCACCTCTATGTGCAGATTCAGGAGTAGATATCGAGCGTTAGCTTTTATACATATATCGCAGCGGAGCCGGATCGTGGGTCTATAGAGGTAGATGTTCAGCGTTCGCAGCATCACTAATTTCCCTTCCTGCTGTATTTAGCTTTGATTAGGAGTTTTGTATCATAATACTTTATTTTGGCTTATTTCACTAGATGCTCATGACATGTTAGCTCCGGGTTTTGGGGATGGCAGTACTGTATATAAAAGTTGCCTAATGTCCAGTATACTTTCTGTATATTGTTATGAATTGCTTGAATATTAAATGGGACTTTCAAAAGAAATTGTGAACACACGGTAGTCGGCTATCCTAGTTCCACGATAGGTTCCATCTGGTCCGGTTAGGATTTGGGGTGGTGATAGCTTGGTATCAGAGCCCTAGGTTACATAGGACTCGACAGTCATGAGCAGGTTTAGTAGAGTCTTGCGGATCGGTACGGAGACGTCTGTACTTATCTTCGAGAGGATGCCGAACTTTTAGGAAACACTCTATCTTTCTTGAACCTTTTCGTGCTGATCTATTCATGCTTGATATCTGAACTTATGTTGTTTCATTCTGTCACAGATGGTGAGGACACACCATACCGATCAGGGTGACCAGTCACCGGCAAGACCAGCGAGAGGTCGAGGCCTCGGTCGAGCCCGTGGTAGAGGTAGGGACAAGCCCGCGCAGCAGCCGGGGAATTACCTCAGGATCCCCCTATTGCTCATGGTCAGGTTCCCGCCGATGGTATCCCAATGGGACAGGCTCAGGAACCAGCAGTGCAAATGGTTATTCCGGGTCTTTAGGAGGCCCTGTCTCAGATATTGTCAGTAAGCACCAGTTTGGCAGAGGCCGTTGCCATGTCTTCTTCTGCCACCACAGCTCAGGCCGGGGGAGGCAATCAGACTCCCGTTGTCCGGGCACCTGAGCAGGATACACTGGGTATTCAGGCACCGGGAGCAGCCCGAGCTAAGCAAGCTGCTCTGATTCAGGATTAATTGGTCCCAGCTATGCCTGACGACGAGCAACGCAAGTTGGGGAGATTCAGCAGACTTCATCCTCCTACTTTCAGCGGTATAGAGGGCGAGGATGCCCAGGGATTTCTAGATAGGTGCCAGAGAATACTGCACACCGTGGGTATTCTGGAGACCAGTGGGGTCTTGTTAGTTACCTTTCAGTTTGCCAGTGCGGCTTTTACTTGGTGGGAGTCTTTCGAGAGGCGTAAGCCGGTCGGTTCAGCATCTCTTACCTGGCAGGAGTTCTCCACGATCTTTTTGGAGAAGTATGTTCCTCAGTCCCATAGAGAGGAGCAGTCTAGGCAGTTTGAGCAGCTGCGCCAGGGAGAGTTATCAGTTACTCGGTACGATATGAGATTTTCCGAGTTGGCTAGGCATGTTTTTGAGATTATCCCTACTGATAGGGAGAGGGTGAGGAGGTTCGTAGATGGTCTTTCTTATCAGCTTCGGTTGTTTATGACTCGAGAGAGAGTATCGGGTGCTTCATTCGAGCAGGTTGTTGACATAGCTCGAGATATTGAGTATGTTCGTCGCCAGGAGCGGGTAGAGAGGGAGACAAGAGGCCTCGTGGTTCGGGCAGTTCTAGTGGTGCTCCCTTCAAGGGACAGTTTCAGCAGGGTAGGGGCCATCCATTCAGGCCTCCTCAGTCAGGCCGCCCAACTTATAGTGGTGCATCTTCGGGGCAGGGAACCCGTGGTTCTTAGTCAGGTCGTACTTCATTTGGTGTCCTCCCAGCTCAGAGTGTAGCTCGAGCACATCCAGTTTAGGGTTTATCTATTCAGGAGTCTTCCAGTGGTCGTGCAGGTGCTAGGGGTTTCTATCAGTACCCGCCTCCAGCCCTAGGTAGTTGTTTTGAGTGTGGTGAGTTCAGGCACGGGTGGAGGCTGTGTCCCCGCCGTACCGGTGGATCTTCTCAGTAGAGGGGCCAGCCCTCGACTTCAGCTCCAGTCACTTCACCACCTGCCCAGTCAGCCAGGGGTGGTGGCCAGTCAGCCAGAGGCCGCCCAAGAGGTGGAGGTCGAGTAGGGGGAGGCCAGGCTCGTATGTATGCATTTCCAGCTAGGCCGGATGCTATGGCCTTAGTCACCGTGATTCCAGGTATTGTTTCAGTCTATTTCTGTGATGCCTTTGCTTTATTTGACCCTGGTTCCACATATTCCTATGTTTCTTCATATTTTGCTGATTTTTTGGATGTGCCCCGTGAGTCCCTAGTCACCTCTGTTCATGTGTCGACTCCGGTGGGCGATACTGTTGTCGTGGAGTGTCTGTGTCGGTCGTGCGTTATATCTATTGGGGTTTTGGAGACCCTAGTGGACCTATTGTTACTCATCACGGTCGATTTTGACGTGATCTTGGGCATGGATTGGTTATCTTTGTTCCATATTGTTCTTGATTGTCACGCGAAGACCGTGACCTTAGCTATGCCGGGGTGTTAGAGGGTTGAGTAGAGAGGTTCTTCCGAGTATATGCCTAGCAGGGTGATTTCTTACCTGAAGGCTCGGCGCATGGTTGAGAAGGGGTGTTTATCTTATTTGGACTTTGTGAGGGATGTAGGTTGTGAGACTCCCGTTATTGATTCAGTTCCTGTGCTCCGTGATTTTCCGGATGTGTTTCCTGCAGACAAGCCAAGCATGCCACCTGACAGGGATATTGATTTTGGTATTGACCTAGTGCCAAGCACTCATCCTATTTCTATTCCACCCTATCGTATGGCGCCAGTAGAGCTAAAGGAATTGAAGGAGCAGCTTAAAGAGCTCCTGGATAAGGGGTTCATTCGTCCTAGTGTGTCACTTTGGGGTGCACCAGTGTTGTTCATTAAGAAGAAGGATGTGTCCATGCGTATGTGTATTGACTATCAGCAGTTGAATAAGGTTACGGTGAAGAACCTGTATCCCTTGCCTCGTATTGATGATTTGTTTTACCAACTTCAGGGAGCCAGAGTATTTTCCAAGATGTATTTGAGATCTGGGCACCATCAGTTGAGGATTCGGGATTCTGATATCCCGAAGACTGCTTTCAGGGCAAGGTTTGGTCATTATGAATTCTTGATTATGTCGTTTGGGTTGACATATGCCCCAACCGCGTTCATGCAATTGATGAACAGCGTGTTTCAGCCTTATCTTGATTCCTTCGTCATTGTGCTCATTGATGACATCTTGGTTTATTCTCGCAGCCAGAAAGAGTATGCTCAGCATTTGAGAGTTGTGTTGCAGAGGTTGAGGGAGGAGAAGCTTTATGCAAAATTCTCCAAGTGTGAGTTTTGGATGGGTTCGGTAGCTTTCTTAAGGCACGTGATGTCCAGTGAGGGGATTCAGGTCGATCCAAAGAAGATAGAGGCAGTGCATAGTTACCCCAGACCGTCCTCAACTACAGAGGTTAGGAGTTTCCTTGGTTTAGCGGGATATTATCATCGCTTTGTGGAGGGATTCTCTCCGATGGCTTCGCCTTTGACCAGATTGAACCAGAAGGGTACTCTATTCAGATGGTCTGATGAGTGTGAGGAGAGCTTTCAGAAGCTCAAATCAGCATTGACTACAGCTCCAGTACTAGTTTTGCCTATTGGTTCGGGTTCTTACACAATTTATTGTGATGCTTCTAGAGTTGGCTTGGGAGCGGTATTGATGCAGAACGGTAGGGTGATTTGCTACACGCCCAGATAGTTGAAGGTGCACGAGAAGAATTATCCAGTGCACGATATTGAGTTAGCTGCCATTGTTCATGCCTTGAAGATTTGGCGGCATTATCTGTATGGAGTGTAGTGTGTGATTTTCACAGATCATCGCAGTTTGCAGTATCTGCTGAGGCAGAAGGACTTGAATTTACGTCAGAGGAGATGGTTAGAGCTCCTCAAGGATTATGACCTCGCTATCTTATATCATCCGGGAAAGGCCAATGTAGTGGTCGATGCCTTGAGTCGCAGAACAGAGAGTTTGGGGAGTTTAGCTTACCTTCCAGTAGCAGAGCGGCCATTAGCTCTTGATGCTCAAACCTTAGCAGGTCATTTGGTGAGATTGGATTTATCAGAGCCCCCGCAGTTGTTGGCTTGTGTAGCCTCTAGGTCTTCTCTTTACGATCAAATTGGAGCACGCCAATATGATGACCCACATTTACTTGTTCTTCAGGACCGTGTCCGTCGCGGTGATGCCAGAGATTTGGTTATTGGTGATGATGGGGTCATGAGGATTTAGGGCCAGATTTTCTTGCCCAATGTAATGGACTTTGAGATTTGATTCTAGCAGAGGCTCATAGTTCGCGGTATTCCATCAATCTGGTTGCCGCGAAGATGTATCAGGATTTGAGGCAGCATTATTGGTGGAGGAGAATGAAGAGGGATGCTGTGGAGTTTGTGGCTCGGTGTCTCAACTATCAGCAGGTCAATAATGAGCACCAGAGACCTGGTAGACTGCTTCAGAGGTTTGATATTCCGGAGTGGAAGTGGGAGCGGATCACCATGGAGTTCGTAGTTGGACTCCCACGGACTTCGAGGAGGTTTGATGCTATATAGGTTATTGTGGATCGGCTGACCAAGTCCGCGCACTTCATTCCTGTTGAGACTATGTATTCATCGGAGAGGTTAGCTGAAATTTATATTAGGGAGATTGTCCGCTTGCATGGGGTTCCAGTTTCTATCATTTTCGACAGAGGAACTCAGTTCACATCTCAGTTTTGGAGAGCCGTGCAGAGAGAGTTGTGTACTCAGGTTGAGTTGAGCACAACGTTTCATCCTCAGACTGACGGGCAGTCGGAGCATACAATCAAGATTTTTGAGGGTATGTTGCGTGCTTTTGTGATTGACTTTGGTGGTTCATGGGATCAGTTTCTGCCACTAGCGAAGTTTGCATATAATAACAGCTATCGGTCGAATATTCAGCTGGATCCGTATGAGGCTTTGTATGATAGGAAGTGTAGATCTCCGGTTGGTTGGTTTGAGCGGGGCGAGGCAAGGCTATTGGGTACATACTTGGTTCAGGATTCTTTGAGTAAGATAAAGTTGATTCAGGAGCAGCTTCGCACGGTGCAGTCTAGGCAGAAGAGTTATGCGGACTGGAAGGTCCGAGATGTATCTTTCATGGTTGGTGATAAGGTGTTGCTGAAGGTGTCATCCATGAAGGGTGTTACGTCATTCGGGAAGAGAGGGAAGCTTTGTCCGAGGTTCATTAGACCATTTGAGGTACTTCAGAGGGTTGGGGAGGTGGCCTATAGGCTTGCTATGCCTCCAACATTATTTTTGGTCGACAGGTCAGGAAGCTGAGATCTAAAGATATAGCTTCAGTGAAGGTTCATTAGAGAGGGCAGCCGCTGAGGGATGCCAACAGGGAGACCGAGCAGGAGATGTGTGGTAGATATCCTCATTTATTCGAGGCTCCAGCTATGTTTCTAGATCCGTTCGAGGATCAACGTTTGTTTAAGAGGGGGAGGATGTAACAACCCGACCGGTCGTTCCGTGAGATTTAACCCATTTCCCTTTTCTGCATTTCTTATGTATCGCTATCTTGTTTTTGATGTGTTGGGTCCGGAGTAGTTATGGTGAGAGGTTAGGCATTTAGCATTTTAAAGTAGCCTAATAGTTGAGAAAGTCGACTGAGAGTTGACTTACTGATAACCAACCACGGAATGCGGATTTTATGGCTCGAATAGCTTCTTTGGGTGATTTGGGACTTAGGAGTGTGTCCGGAATATTTTTGTGATGTCTGGTGTAGAATTAGGCTTGAATTGACGAAAGTTAGTTTTTCGCGATTTCCGGTCGGCAGTGGAGAATAGGCACTCGGGGTCGGAATGGAATTATAGAAGTTGTACCAGTTTCGTAATGTCATTTTGGTTATGTCTGTAAAATTTCAGGTTAATCGGAGGTGTTTTGGTTGGTTTCGACGTAGTTGGCGAAATTTGGAAGTTTCAAAGTTCTTAGGCTTGAATTTGATGTAAATTTGGTGTTCTCGTGTTGTTTTTAGTGTTTCGAAGGCTCGACTAAGTTTGAATGATGTTATGGGATATGTAGGTATGTTTGGTGAGGCCCCGAGGGCCTCGGGTGTGTTTCAGATGGTTAACGGACCAACTTTTGGCTTGAATTCTGGGTAGATTGCTGCTGTTGTAAGGTTCTGGTTTCCTTCTACGCGATCGCGTGAGGATGTTTGCGATCGCGTAGGGTTAATTGGTGTGGCAGGATTTTTGTTAATCGTGATCACATGGAAGGGGTTGCGATCGCGTGAGTATGACTGTTTGTTCAGTGCGATCGCGTGGTCTTGTTTGCGATCGTGTAGAGTTAAAGGGGCGCATGGGTAAGTTTAGCTTTGTTCTTTGCGATCGCGTGGAATGGTTTGATATCGTGTGGGTTTAAGTCTCGATGAATCGCGATCGCGTGAGGTTGTCTGCAATCGCGTAAGGTAAATTGATGGGGCAACAAGTTTGTTCTTCGTGATCGCGTGCCAAAGTTTGCGATCGTAGTGAAGGAATTATTTTAGCTGTGCAGAAAAGTATAAAAGGACCCCCTCCGCGAAATTTATTAGTTTTTCATCAAATTGCATGCGGAAGGAGTCCATTGAAGGGGGTTTTGAGAAGGGATTTCCAGGTTCTTTAGCAAAGGTGAGTTCTTTGATTTTTTAATCCCATTCCTATGCTATTTTTGAGACTAGGCTTGAAAATTTAAGGATTTGGCTAGGAAAAAGTTGGAAAAAATGGGGGGAAGGAATTGGGATTTCTTTTGAGGTTTTGGAATGGCAATTGTGGTCCTATTTTAGTTTTCTTGGTATGTATAGAATCGTGGGAGGACGAGGGTTCTAATGATGTACAAATTTTTGAATTCTGAGACGTGGGCCCAGGGTTCGGGTTTGGCCGAATTTCGAGATTTTTGTTTAATTTGATGATTTTCGATAGGGTTGTGTTCCTTGAGTATATATTGATGATATTAACTGGTTTTGGCTAGATTCAGAGCAATCAGGAGCCAATTTGAGGGGCAAAGTCATAGCGGACTAGTGTCGCAGCCCAGTAGAGGTAAGTAATGGTCTTAAATCTTGTCCTGAGGGTATGGAACCCCGGACTGCATTATTTTCTCAATAAATTTTGAATGGCACACATGTCGGATGAGGAATATGTGGCGCGCACTGATATTTTGGATTGGACAAGGTCCTCTCCGCGGCGACTAATGAGTCGCATATTTACTCAAAATCTTATGTTAAATTATGTTCTAAAGATTTGTGAATTATTTGGGTTGTAAGCCGTGTTTGGGGCCTCGTGCCCATCTGTTTAGACCCTTTAAGGGTGTTTTACTGATGTTTTCCTCACTACCTGTTGATGGTTTTACTCAGCATCATTGTGCATACTGTTTTATTTGAAACTCAGCCTGTTTACACCACATGAGGATTAAAATGATGTTTTCGGGTGGAGTACCCCGTTCTATTACTTCGCCCGAGGGGCTTTTCGAGTGGTTCCACCGAGTGTGGCCGAGGGCCAAAAGTGATGGTGAGGTGTTGAGTGATATTAGCGCTTTGGCTGAAGGAGCCCCTCCGGAGTCTGTACACACCCCCAGTGAGTGCACCGAGTGCGAGTGATTGATTGATTGGGAGGCATGAGTGATTGTGAGGTGCTGAGAGATTGTGAGGCATGCCCTAGGGGCTGATTATGAAACATGTTTTTCCCGAGGGGATACTTATGATTTTACTACATTCATTTGCATACCAAATCTTGTTTTGAAGTTGGTAAAAATGTGCATTGTTTTAAGGACTTTTATGAAGTTTATTTCTAAGGCATGATGATTTCGTTATCTATGTATACTATTCGAAAGTAAGGTTGTGTATATTGTGACTTGATGTCATTGATTTTTATGTGATTCATTGCTACTTAGACTTGATTTAATTCCATTACTACTGAGTTGGCGTACTCACATTACTCCCTGCACCTCTATGTGCAGATTCAGGAGCAGATATCGAGCGTTAGCTTTTATACATATATCGCAGCGGAGCCGGATCGTGGGGCTATAGAGGTAGCTATTCAGCGTTCGCAGCATCTCATCTTTCCTTTCCTGTTGTATTTAGCTTTGGCTCCGGGTTTTGGGGATGGCACTACTGTATATAAAAGTTTCCTATTATGTCAAGTAAACTTTCTGTATATTGTTATGGATTGCTTGAATATTAAATGGGACTTTCAAAAGAAATTATGAACACGCGGTAGTCGGCTAGTGTAGTTCCACGATAGGCGCCATCACGGCCGGTTAGGATTTGCGGCCATGACACATGTTTTTTATTTGTGGAGTGAAGCGAATTTCTCTATTGGGTTATGAGTTCCTGGCAATGTCTTATGAGTTGATTGTTTGCCCAGTAATCTTCATGTATTTGATTGACGGCGTATTTCAGCCGTATTAGCGCTCCTTGTTATTGTATTGATTGATGGCGTCCTGGCATTTTCGCGTATCCGGGAGTAGCATACTCAGTATCAGAGGATGGCATTATAATGATTTAGGGAGGAAAGGCTCTATGCCAATTCTCCGAGTATGAAGATTGGCTCAGTTCAGTAGCATTACTGGGACACGTGGTGTCCGGTGAGGGTATCCATGTGGGCAGTCATGTGTGGGTAGAGCTTCGAAAAGCTCGAGAGTTATGTGACCGCCGCTCCAGTGTTAGTTCTGCCATCGGCTTCAGGTTTTTACCGCGTATCATGATGCCTCGAGGGTTTACGTTGGTGGTGTTCAGATGCAGGCTGGTGTAGTGATAGCGTGATAGTGTTGGTCTTCAGAAGTGCATGGAGAGATAACAGTTAAGGCTAAGAGGGAAGCGGTATCTCCTGCGAGTTGTCCTAGGGTGTGTGGTCCCTATGTAGTTCTTTAATGTGTTCTCTTCTACTAGTAAAAAATATATGTTGTAATTGGAGTTCAGATTGCTTGTGGAAGTTGACGTGGCTATTGCGATGGTGGATGCAAGATTGGCAATTGATTTGAGTGTTATGTGTTTTGGGTCATATAAGCTGATGAAGGATTTAGTTGAATCCCACCACAACATGGTGGCAGTCATACTGTGTGGGCATAGTCTTGCTTGTCTTGATCCTTGGCTTTGACCCAAGTGGGGGAGTTCGTTATTGATAGGTTGATTATACGATTATGTGTGGTATTGGTTTTAGTTTGAGGTATATTGGTAAATCAGTTATGACCTGCAGGTATGGGGTCTGGGAATGTCACGAGTAATGGAAATTTCTTCGATATAGATTGTAGTGCACTTGTTTGGGTAACTGGGTTCTATTGAATGATTTAGTGGATATTGTAAAAGTTGCAGTGTGTGAAGTCTATGAATTTGCTCGTGGTTTCAAGTGAGTGGATTACTTTCCTAGTATGTTAGTGTGCAACGTGTCTGGTCGATTATGTCTAATTGGTTAGTGTGATTGAGATTTAAGTTAGAGGATGTCAAGACTTGTGGTATTCTATATATCGGTATCATGAAGGTGAAGGTAATGGCTTTAGATTCGCATAAGTCTCTTCAAGGTAAGTTTTTCTAATGTGGTGCATTTGGGGATAATTGAGGGTGTATTCAGTCGCTTATGAGCCTTAGACGATATGGATTTGTGCTTGGGTCACATGTGGGGAGTCGGGGTTGCAAATTTTTGGTATTACGGCAGGAAGAAGTATCAATTTGAAGGCAAGTCAGAAAAAACCTGAGTAATAAGGACGACTTGTGTCACGACCCCAAATCCAGGCCAGTCGTGATGACGCCTATCATGGAACTAGGCCAGCAAAAACTTCACTCAAATCATAATGAACTACCCGTTTACCTCCCACTATACCGATTACCCACAAAGATTCCCTTAAACATTTGAAAAACAATCTAAACTATAGTGAATAATAAATACAACCCCCGAGAACCCGGAGTCACTAGTCATGAGCATCTACATAAATATACAACTCAACGAAAATAAATTCTATAATATTAAACAAGAGAGGGAGTAGGACTGTAGACGCATGCAGCCACCTTGTAAACCTCCGAGGATCTCTAGAACAGATATATAGCTCACCTTGCCCTAACACCTGAATCTGCACACAAGGTGCAGGGAGTAATGTGAGTACGCCAACTCAGTAGCAATGAAAAAAAATCAGGTGTGAGCAGCAAAAAACACATAAAGTCAGTGCTATCAAGTCACAATATACACAGCCTTACTTTCCAGTAGGTATAACATAGATATACATAATAATCATGTCTTAAAAATCAACTTCATAAAAATTCCTTTAAGGAATGCATATTTTTAACAACTTTAAAACAAAGGATTTGGTATGCAAATGAATGCAGAGAAATCATAGTAGCCCCTCGGGCAAAAACATGTTTCATAATCAGCCCCTCGGGTATGCCTCACAATCCCTCAGAACCTCAGAGTCAGTCATGCCTCCCAATCACTCGTCACTCGCACTCGGTGTGCTCAATGGGGGTGTGTACAGAATCTGAAAGGGCTCCTTCAGCCCAAGTGTTAATATCAAGCAACCTCGTGGCATATCATATCCTCACAATCACTCTTGGACCTCGGCCACACTAGGTGGAACCACTCGAAAAGCCCCTTGGCGAAGTAGTAAAACAAGGTACTCGACCCGAAAACATCATTTTAATGCTCATGTAGTGTAAATCAGGCTGAGTTTCAAATAAAACAGCATACACAATGACGATGAGTAAAATCATCAACAGGTAGTGAGGAAAACAACAGTAAAACGCCCTCAAAGGGTCTAAACAGATCGGCACGAGGCCCCAAACACGGCTTATAGCCCAAATATTTTACAAATCATTAGAACATAATTTAACATAAGATTTTGAGTAAATATGAAAATCATTAGTCGCCGTAGAGAGGACCTATTCCAATCCAAAAATCAGTACGCACCATATTCGTCATCTGACATGTGCGCCATTCCAAATTCAGTGAGAAAATAGTGCAGTCCCGTGTTCCATACCCTCAGGACAACATTTATAACCATTACTTACCTCTACCGGGCCACAACACTAGTCCACTATGATTTTGCCCCTAAATTGGCTCCCGATTGCTCCGAATCTAGCCAAAACCAGTTAACATCATCAATATATACTCAAGGAACACAATCCAATAAAAAATTGTCAATTTATACAAAAATCTTTAAATTCGGACAAACCCGAGCCCCGAGCCCACATCTCGGAATTCGATAATTTTTACATCACAAGAATACTTATCCTCCCACAAGACCGTACATACCAAGAACACTAAAATCGGACCACACTTGCCCACTTAAATCCTCAGAAGAAAAATCATATTCCCATGCACCCTTCTTCCACAATTTGGTTAAATTTCCAGAATTTTTGTGGTTTAATCACATAAGAATTGACATAGAAACGTGTTATGAAGTTGAAATTCTTACCTCCAGATGATTTCTCTTCATTCCCCTTCAATTCTCTTTCAAAATCTCTCAAGTCCGCATGCAACAACGGAGAAAATGACAACAAAATTTGCACTTCCGGCGTTTTAAACATTCTCTCCAGCTAAAATAATTTCTTCACTGTGATCGCAAACTTTGGCACGCGATCACGAAGAACAACTTGCTGCCCCATCAATTTACCTTACGCGATCGCAGACAACCTCGCGCGATCGCAAACGTCCTCACGGGATTGCGTAGAAGGAAACCAGAACCTTACACCAGCAGCAATCTGCCCAGATTTCAAGCCAAAAGTTGGTCCGTTAACCATCCGAAACACACCCAAGGCCCTCGGGACCTCAACCAAATATACCAAATATCATTCAAACATATTCAAGCCTTCAAAACACAAAAAACAACACGAAAACGCCAAATTTACATCAAATTCAAGCCTAAGAACTCTGAAACTTCCAAATTTCGCGAACTACATCGAAACCAACCAAAACACCTCCGATTAACCTAAAATTTCGCGGACATATCCAAAATGAGATGACAAAATTTTTCCAACTTCCGGCATTCCATTCCAACCTGGATAGCCTATTTTCCACTACCGATCGAAAATCTCCAAAAACTTACTTTCGCCAATTCAAGCCTAATTCTACACCGGACATCACAAAAATATTCTAAACACACTCCTAAGTCCCAAGTCACATAACAAAGCTATCCGAGTCATAAAATTTGCATTCCGAGGTCGTTCACCAATAAGTCAAATCTCAGTTGACTTTCTCAACTATTAGGATACCTTGAGAGACTAATTACCTCAATGCTCACCATCACCACTACGAACTAGAACCAACCAACCCAACACACATAAATGAAGTTGAACAACATATAATGAAGCAGAAACGGGGGAAGCGGGGCTAAATTCTCGGAACGACCAGCTGGGTCATTACAACTTGGTAGTAGGTCGGATCGGCATGATAAGGGATACAATTAGTTCTTCGGGTGCTCATAAGGTGATGAGTTTTTAGGGTTTTTCACAGCAATGCTCTTGGATTTTTGGTGGTCTGCGTAGTTTGGTTAAGATAGAAGTGTTCAGTCCTGGTGGTTTGGTGTTGTGCAAATTGGATTTCGGAGAGTTCCTGACCGCGGTTAAGGGTGCATATTTTCTTATGCCGTGTAGTGAATTTGTTTCTGAAGAGGATCCAGTGGAAGCACTTGTCTAGTTGGGTACGTAGTTTCTTGTGGCTTAGAAGGGACCATGGAGTTCCCGTATTTTTCCTAGGTTGGCATTAGCGTATGCGGTACGTTGGGTGGAGTTGAGATTTGCATATGCGAGGTCACGGTTCGGTTCTGGAAGGAAGGTCATAAGTTCTTAGGGAGCATGGGCAGTTTCAGATGACTAGGTACATGGTATCACTAATGGGTGCGAGTTGATGAGGGTATATATTTCAGAAAGAGCAATGTGTTTGAATTAAAGGTACTTCATTGGTATTGCAGCGCCCCATTGTTGGATCGACTGTTGATATTCAAGGTTTCCTAGTGAACGGAAGACTTATTGGGGTATTCCCCGTGAAATGAATGAGTATTTGGGATGTGTTATTTATTCGAGCGGTGGAGTTATGATCAGCTAGAGCAATCCGTACGTTTCCTGAAATTCGAGAATGAGAGTTCTCATAAACATCATATTGTGTAGTAATGGACTGTGGAGATACGAGCTGAGCTATCTGGATGTTAGTATGTACCATGATTCTGTCATTATTAACTTTTGGTAAGTTGTGTATCTGTTGTGGGTGATCAAAGTTAATTTAGGGTCACTGGCAGGCTAGTATGGGTGCGTGTTCTGCACTGGGTCGGAATTGTTGGCTCGGAGTTCCTATTATTGAGAAAGGTACCATTCGATTGTGATTTATTTGTTCATGTTCCGGAGTGATCTATGAGTGACCCTTCGGTGTTGCGAGGAGTGGTGATTATTGGTTATATGTACATATGGTGCGACTCTAATTGGGCTTTATAGCTAGATTTGAGTAAGGTAAGTAGTGTTGCAGGATTGAGGCGTGTTGGTTATATACCTTCTATTTCGGGTGGCATGCTATCGTCCGGTTTCCCCCCGTGTTTATGGCAATGCACTTTGAGTACTTGATGTCGAATTTAGAATGGTTATTGATTTTTGGGCAAGGTGTCTTGAAATATTCCAAGTGGACCAGCGTTTGGATTAGATCGCACAGTGTAGCGGAGTTATGTAAGGATATGACCCTTGGTATCGGACTCATGTTTTTTTGATTTTTACGGTATGTGCCAGGCTGTTAGTATGATATGGTAATGGTAATTGTTAATGGCAGGATAGTCCTCTCGTGTGGATCTTTTATATAATTTGATTTCAGTGGGGAGTTGCTGATAAGTGCACGAGTTGCACATGTTTTGGCTTCGAATTGTATCGAGGTGTCATGTCTTCAGGGTGGTTGTGATGGATGAGATGAAGTCATTGGACCTAGAATGAATATTTTCGGAATTTCCTACAACATAGTTGGAAGGATAAATATCGGGAGTCGGCTTCCAAATCTGCTATAATTCCTGTTGGGAAGGGGGAGTTACATGTTTGACTGATCCGACGAATGGTTGTTAGTTCTACGTGCTTCTTTCGTCATCGGAAGTATATGGAAGTGTTAGAGCGAGGGATTTCTTGATAAGAGGTGGTGTACGGGTGTTGGGTTGTTCTGGGCAGTTATTGTAGTTAAAGAGTTATTGCTATGAGTGTTTGAGTCACGCGGTGTATTATGTGATTTCATTTAGGGTGTGTATATGGATTGATTCAGCATGTTCAGGCTTGTTCAGTTTATAGTTATGGAAAGTTTGATCTTACATATCATGTTAGAAGTTTGAATTTGGTTCTAAGGCTATGGGCCAGGATTTGGATTTCGAAATTTCAGCGGTATTGTACTATTGGACCTATATGGGATAGGGTGACGTGGGATCACCCCCGGGTATGTGCATGGTAAGATGCGTAATAGTTTGATAGTGTTGGAGAACCAATCTTGGCACGTTCGAGGACGAACATATGTTTAAGTAGGGGAGGATGTAAGGACCCGGCCGGTCGTTCCGAGAATTTAACCCCGTTTCCCCTATTTCTGCTTCATTTTATGTGGTTCAGCTTCATTTATGCTTATTGGGTCGGTTGGTTCGGGTTCATAGTGATCATGGTGAGCATTGAGGCAATTAGTCTCTCAAGGTAGCCTAATAGTTGAGGAAGTCAGCTGAGAGTTGACTTATTGGTGAACGACCTCGGAATGCAGATTGTATGGCTCAGATAGCTTCGTTAGGTGATTTGGGACTTAGGAGTGTGTTCTAAATATTTTTGTGATGTCCGGTGTAGAATTAGTCTTGAATTGGCGAAAGTTAGTTATTGGCGATTTTCGGTCGGAAGTGGAAAATAGGCTATCGAAGTCGGAATGGAATTTCGGAAGATCAGGCAGGTTCGTAATGTCTTTTTGGATATGTCTGCAAAATGTTAGGTCAATCGGAGCTGTTTTGGTCGGTTTCGGCGTAGTTTGCAAAATTTTGAAGTTTCAAAGTTCATAGGCTTTAATTTGATGTAATTTTGGTGTGTTCGCTTTGTTTTTGGTGTTTCGAAGGCTCGAGTAAGTTTGAATGATGTTATGGGGTGTGTTGGTAGGTTTGGTTGAGGTCCCAAAGACCTCGGGTGTGTTTTGGGTGGTTAACGGACCAATTCTTGGATTTAAACTTGGCAGATGTTTTTGGTTTTCGTTGCAGAAGATTTGTTCATCGCGTTCGCGGGTGGGATGCTTCTTTCGCGAGGAGTAGTTTGGGGAGATGAGATTTTATTCATCGCGTTCCCGAAGAGGAGCACCTGAACGCGGAGGTCTGAGTGAAGTAGTCATCGCGTTCGCTTTAAAGGGCACACATTCGCGAAGAAAAGTTGGGGTTGGGGACCCTAGAGGTATTGGTCTATGCGTTCACGTGGATAGGTACCTGTTCACGGTGGGAAAGTCGGGTAAAGAATCGCGTTCGCGATGCTGTTGACGCGTTCGCGTAGGGTTAAGAGAAGAGGGAGCCAGTTTGTGCGTCGCGAACGCGGTCTTTAAGTTCTAATCGGGGGTTTTTGGCCATAACTCAATATTCCATTAGAGAGCTCGGGATAAGGAGGATTTGGACCATATTTTCAGTGGGATTCTTGTGGTAACTTTTCTTCAATCATTTTTGGTTTAATTTCATGAATTTTTCTTGATTTTCACCATCCAATTTGAGGAATTAAGTAGAGAATTTGGGATAAATGGGAGGAAAGGTTTGGAAAATGTTTTTGGTAATTTTAATGGGCAATTGTGGTCTGATTTTGATGTTCTTGGTATGTACAGGCTCGTGGGAGGATAAAGGTTCTTGTGATGTAATTTTTATCGGATTCCGAGATGTGGGCCCGGGGCTTAGGTTTGGCCGAATTTCGAGATTTTTGTATAAATTGATAATTTTCGATTGGGTAGTGTTCCTTTTGAGCATATGATAATGATGTTGAACTGGTTTTGGCTAGATTCGGAGCAATCGGGAGCCAATTTGAGTGGCAAAGGCACAGCAGACTAGTGATGCAGCCCGGTAGAGGTAAGTAATAGTTATAAATCTTGTCCTGAGGGTATGGAACACCGGACTGCATATTTTCTTACTGATTTTGGAATGGCGCACATGTCGGTGATGAGTATGTGGTGCGTACTTATTTTTTGATTGGACTAGGTCCTCTCCGCGACAACTAATGAGTTGCACATTTACTCGAAACCTTATGTTAAATTATGTTCTAAAGGTTTGTGAAATATTTGGGCTATAAGCCGTGTTTGGGGCCTCGTGCCGATCTGTTTAGACCCTTTGAGGAGTTTTTAGTACTGTTTCTCTCACTAATTGTTGATGATTTACTCAGCATCATTGTGCATACCGTTTTATTTGAAACTCAGCATGATTTACACTACATGAGCATTAAAATGATGTTTTTTGGGTCGAGTACCCTGTTTTGCTAATTCGCCCGAGGGTCTTTCGATTGGTTCCATCGAGTGTTGTCGAAGGCCAAGAGTTATGGTGAGGTAGTGAGTGATACTAGCGATTGGGCTGAAGGAGTACCTCCGGAGTCTGTACACACCCCAGTGAGTGCACCGACTGCGAGTGACGAGTTATTGGGAGGCATGAGTGAATGTGAGGTGCTGAGTGATTGTGAGGTGCCGAGGGATTGAGAGGCATGCCCGAGGGGCTGATTATGAAACATGTTTTTGCCCGAGGGGCTACTATGATTTTTCTACATTCATTTGCATATCAACTCCTTTGTTTTAAAGTTGTTAAAAATGTGCATTCTTTAAAGGACTTTTTATGAAGTTGATTTTTAAGACATGATGATTTCGTATATCTATGTTATACTATTTGAAATTAAGGTTGTGTAAATTGTGACTTGATGGCATTCATCTTTGCGTGTTTCCTTGCTACTTATACTTGATTTATTCTCATTACTACTGAGTTGGCGTACTCACATTACTCCCTGCACCTTGTGTGCAGATTCAGGTGTTAGGGCAGGGTGAGCTATCTATCTATTCCAGAGATCCTCGGACTTTTGCGAGGTGGCTGCATGTGTCCGCAGTCCTGCTCCCTCTCTTGTTTAATATTATAGATTTTATTTTCGTTGACTTGTATATTTATGTTGATGCTCATGACCAGTGAATCCGGGTTCTTGGGGGTTGTATTTATTATTCAGTACTGTTTTGACTGTTTTTATAATTGTTTAAAGTAAAATTTTATGGGAACTCAATATAGTAAAGAGGTAATTGGGATTTTATTATGATTTGAGTGAAGTTCTGGCTGGCCTAGTTCCACGATAGGCGATATAACGACTGTCGTGGATTTGGGGTCGTGACATATTTACTTATTATACATGTTTTAGTGCGAGAATAAAACCTATGAAGGAGATGTTGTTAAACTAGTTGTTTAAAATCGACAGCTAAATGAATACCATTTTGTGATCGCACAAAATCGGTAGACTTGGTCGGTAAAAATCGGATGACAAATATATCTGATTCAACAGTAACCATGGCAATCCTGGCATAGCCAACTTCACAATTTTGGCATGACAACCAAGAATAGCATAATAGGGCTACAACTAGTCCATGCCCAAAATAATATCAAAGTCTACCATATGGAGCAACAATAAATATGCTGTAGTCTGAAAATAAGTAAATGTTTTATTCTGGTTATCTCATGACGGCCCTTCAGGCCCATTTTCCCATGATGTTATGATAAGAATGATGTGTTATGTTGGTACTCGATTGAGTAAGGAACTGGGTGCCTGTCGCGACCCTACGATTTGGGTTGTGATAAAATTGGTATCGGAGCAGTTCTGTCATAAGGAGTCTACAAGCCGTGTCTAGTAGAGTCTTGGTTATGGGTGTCTTGTGCACCACACTTATAAGCAGGAGGCTACATGGCATTTAGTAATTTTAGCGATTCTTAAACTTCTTTGTGAATCTTATGTAATTTTATGTCAGATTCAAGGTTGTAGATGTTATTTATGTGTTTTGACGACCTGAGCGAGTTTTTATGATATTTTTATACTTGTGTGGATTGTCACGACCCAAATTACCACACGGGTCGTGATGGCGCCCAACAACGGGATTAGGCAAGCCAACTTGAATTACACCAAGTGTTACCCTTCCCATTTGATTAATTATTCCAACGTTTACCAGTTTTAAACATTTATTAACATGATAATAGCCTATGACATAAAAATAAAGTCGTCTGATACATGAGCTAAAAGATAAGCATATGTATAAATATACAGCCCAAAACCCAAAATATACGCTAAGTGTGTGCCAGGAACTAGTGTCACGAGTATCACGGGAAACTATCTGAATATACAAGGATAACATATATATACACAACCCCATAGTCTGAACGAAATAGACGGGAAAATGACAAAAGGAACTCCGGGGTGCTGCCAGAGATCGTCTGGAAGAGCAGCTCACCGCGAAATCGAATCAGCCCAAATCAGTATCTAACACCGGCCTGATAATCAGATGTACCGGCCTCCTGAACTGTACAGTCAAGTACAGAAGAAGAAGAAGTGTCGCATGAGTACATAATAAATATGTAACCTGTGAGTATCCCGCCCAAACTCGAAAGAGTAGTGATGAGAGGTCGACTAGGTACTCACTAAGGTCCAGCAATATAATATATGACGAAATATGGCTAAAGATATAAGCATGAGAAACACTGAGCAACAAGTACATACCAAGTAACGAAATCCGGATAATAACTGAAAAGGGACAACAAAGTACCAAAATCTTCTCAAAACTCAAGTGATCGTACACATACTAGGACAAGACAACCGGCCGGAGTCGTAAGGGTGGTCATAGGGACTAAGGTCATAAGCTAACCATCGATCGCGAATCATACCTGCGACTCGCGTGCTGGCTCGATATAATAACCTAACCCACGATTGCGCATCATCCCTGTGACTCACGTGTTGGATCGATATAATAAGCTAACCCACGATCGCGCATCATCCATGCGACTCGTGTGCTGACTCGATAATAATGATAAGCTGACCCACGGCCGCGCATCATACCTGCGACTCGTGTGCTGACTCGATATCAAGTGTGTATATATATAAATACATGTGTGTGTACCAACTCAACAGTAAACTCCACAAGACTGTGCCAATACCATGAATAGCCAACTGGGATCTAAATCATAACTTTTCATGTTTCCGTATCACCTCAAGAATAATTTCAACTCTTGACACATAAAAGGTACAAATAAGGCACATAATGGCATGCTCGTGAGTCCTAAAGCTACCCGACATAGCAATATAGTCGCCACGTACGGACTCTCATCACTTGGTACGTACGCGGCCCCAACAACATGTACACATAGAAAATAAGGATCCTATGGGGACATTTCCCCCTTACAAGATTGGGAAGGAGACTCACATGGTGACGAAACCCCCCTCAGATCAAGGATGTGCCCGATTCTCTGAAATCTACCCTCGACGGCTCGCAACTAGGCAAATATAGTTTAATGACATCAATGCATGCTCAAAGCAGGGAAATTATTCTAATTTACCAAAAATTTGACATTCTTGAGAAATTCCAAAAATCCAACCCCTGGCCCACATTTTCGGATTCCGAGAATTCTCGAAGGAATCACTCACCCGAAGCCTAAGGATCATAATTACGTCACTTTCATTGAATGCATGGCTAACATCGGGTGGTTTATCAAATTCTTATGACCCCTAACTTGTACTACACAATTCTTGATTTTTTTGGTGTTTTAGCAATTAATTCTAGCTGAATTCCATGTGAATATTTAGGAAAATAGAGAGGAATTACTCTAATGGAGTTTGTGCATGACAAAAATGAAGAAAATCCCATTTTTTAGACATTTAAACGGGTCTGCCTACAGGGGTTTCGGCACCTGTGACTCAGGGACCGCACCTGCGGACCCGCACCAGCGAGGAAATAACCGCACATGCGAAAAATGGCATGGGGGCTTGGCATGGCACAAGCGGAAGGTTTCCGCACTAGCGGACCTGCCCCTGCGGAAAGGGTTCCCTACCTATGAAGGCTGGGAGGCCCCTGGGTGATCGCACCTACGATGTTAGGGACCGCAGGAGCGGTCCCGCACCTGCGACTGGGCAACCGCATATGCGGTCACACCAGAACAGGTGCACCAGCAGCTATGTTTTGATGGTTTTTAGCCCCATTACGTGCCCGGAAGGCACCTGGGCCCACCCGAGCCCTAGTCCAAATATACCAACGAGTCCCAAATCATAATACGGACTCGCTCGAGGTTTCAGAACACCCAAAACAACGCTAAAACTTGAAATCACACCCCGAACCGCAAGAACCAAACTTAGGAACTTTACATTTTCTAGACTTAACTCACAACGCGCCGAACCGACCTATACAACTCGGAATGACCTCAAAATTTGCAGGAAAGTCATAATTAACATAACAGAACTATCCCTAGTCTCAAATTCCATTCGGACCTCATTACAAAAAAACACGTCCCAAACCAAAATATGAACTTAAGGAACTTCTTATTTCAGTATTGGGCGCCGAAAGGCCCCCGGTTCATCAGAAACCCAATCCAAAAATTACGCCCAAGTCCGAAATCATAACACGAAGCTACTGAAACCGACGAAACTCAATTTCGAGGTCGTTTACACAAAATGTTGAACGAAGTCAAACTTTTCCCTAAAGGCAAACCTTAAGGAACCAATTGTTCATATTGCAGTCAAAACACCTCCGAAACCTGGACCACCAGTCCTCGCAAGTCATAAATCATAAAAATTCTTCTATGGGAAGTTTCATTTAGGGGAACAGGGTCCGATAATGAAAAACGACCGGTCGGGTCTTTACATGGATATGTGGTATTGAGCCGAAGTGATGGAGCGAGTTTCTAACTTGTTTTGGATTATTTGGTCATGTTTCATAGTTGCTGGTGCTGGGCAGATGTTGTAGGTCTCGTAAATATGAGTTCCTTGTTTGTATTTGCAGATCTAAGATTTTTGACGTGGGTATCGCGTTTTTGAGGTGGGCTGGGGGTACAACATTCGCTTTACAAACAATGGATCGCATTGGCATTTGGGGCTCCTAGGCATGGACAACCACATTCGTGACCAATTGATTGCTTTTCTGGAAGGGGCAGACTTCTCAAATAAGATGTTTGGGTCGCATTTACGACATGCCCTAAGTTCAATATTAGGGCTAGAAATGTGATAAATGAGATTATGTCCCGAAATCTCAGATATACGCTCAAATGTAGAAGTTGCATTTGCTACCATGGGTTTGCGGCACTTGGCTTGCAGTCCGGAGGTTCTGTAGCCCAGGCAATGCCGCAAATGCAACTAACATATCGCAAATGTGATATCTGCCTTCATCGAAAATGCGATCAAGTGACCACAAATGCGGTCTCCACTGCTCAGGCTCCCCTTCACAATTTCGAGGCTGGCTTTGCAAATGGAAAGCTTGCCACTCCCATCCCACTTTCATAATGCGACATATCCATCACAAATGTGGTTACCGCAAATGCTTTATTGTGTTTATCTAAAGTAGAATAGTCCATTACTAAATAAAGGTAACTAAAGGAAATAAAACAAAATTATTTCCAAGAGCAAGCAACTTACAATCTTTAATACTAAACTAAAATAAAACCAAAATTCATAAAAAGGGAAAATATGCTACTTTCATTATACATCCTAAACTAAAGATAAGTAAATCTAATATTATTATTCCTAAACTAACAAAAATTAAATATTCTACCTTTAATGTAGATCCTATTCTAGAATAAACATAAATATATTATAATATCTCTGAATGTATTTTAGTAGTATATTGCAAAACATTTTGATTATATTATATTTAATCCTAATGTAATTGTTAATATTCACACACCATTGTTTCAAGGCCCTATAAAAGATGAAGTTCCTCCATTATCATAACATCACAAACAACCTAAACATGGAGAGAAATATATCCTCTTTTCCTCTTGGATTTATATTTTTTTCTTACTTCATGGTTATAATCCAATCAAAAATTCCATACCCTCCTTGTGAGCCATGCACCTGTGTTGGAAATCAGTGCAAACTGCCCGGGGAGTCAACTCAATATGAGCGGCCAGAGTTGATAGGAGTTGAGATCATGAAAGCCAAAGCCATCGTATAAAGCACAAATTCAAATGTTACTGGCATTGTACTTACAGTAGATTGTATTGTTACACAGGACGTGTGTTTCAATCGTGTGTGGCTTTACCCAGATGAACATTGTAATGTAAAAGTCAAGCCAAAGGTTGGATCATAGAGGAATTTGAGCCAATTTTAGATTGGAATTACCATTCCCAATCCTGAAAAATGTTATGTAAGAGTAATTTCTTTACGAATAATATCACTAAATCTGATTTTGTTCTAAATAAGATTTATGAATAAAGAAGAAATGAGAAGAAAAAGATCTAATAGCAATATATTTCAAGATAATATATAACACCAGAAGGAGGAAAAAAGTAGTTTATTGCTATTTTCGTTACATAATTCAATACTTTAACCCTATGTGATATATTTCCAGACGACTTATTAATTGATGATTCAACTCATTTAATTCTCTGCAGCATTCTGTTGTGATCATAGATGCATGCATATAACATTCTATATATGAATATAAGAGCAAATGTTTGTTGAATTGCAATCCTTTGTGTGAATTTTATTATTGAAGGATCGAGCACTTATAGCAGATTAAAGTGAAGTCAAGGTTTTTATAGAAACATCAACCCTAAGAGTCAAGGCTCTTGAAGAGCTATTTTGTAACGTGTAAGTAATTATACCTTTTCAACGTTGCGCTTAAATATATAACTTAAAATAGCATATCTAGATAATACAAAGAGAATTAAAATTGTGCTATCTACATAATATTGTATACTTGTTGGTACAACAACTATCTTTTTCTTTTCCATTGTAGACTAAATTGCTAGTACTTTGTTAGTATTTAATCATTTTCCATGTATGTTAAAATCTATCACGCCCCAAAATCGAGGGACGCGACCGGCACTCAACCGGGTGACCCCAGCCAAGTGAACCTGATTTGTCTTTCTTACCCAAGGCGCTTCCCCGTGTTTATATCATCCATTATTTATGTGAAAGCAATGAGATAATCATAGAAGTGAGTGATTACCACAATAAATCCGATTTTTCCTCATTTTAAATTATTATACTAGATTTCCCAAAACATACATAATAGATACAACACTTCCCAATACGGACCACGATTACGAGCTAATACAAACACTCCGCAAAATATACATATACACCCACACAGTGTCTATGGAGCCTCTAACAGTACTAAGAGTTTATACACTACTTGCCGGAAACAAGGCACCGACTATACCTTACAATACATAGTATAATCAAAAGGAGATGACACGAACTACACATGACCCCGAGAGGAAGTGGGGCTCCCCAGTACAGCTGAAAGAGGACGACAAGAAAGCACCACTAACGGCGAGCTGAGCTACCTGTTATGGACCAACCTACATCCATATAAAAGATGTAGCGCCCCCAGCAAAAGGGACGTTAGTACTGTGGAATAGTACTAGTATGTATAAACAAACTTTATCCCAAGTACATTCAAACAGTACAAAATTAAGAGACAGTAATAGAAACAATTAATCAATGCACGTGGAAAGAAACAACCAAAATCAAACAAGGTTCACAATGTCTCCTTTTTCCCTTTTCAACATCATCATATTCAAGAGCTCATAGATTTTCCTTTTAGTAGTGATAATGATCACATTCCATCCTTATTACCTCGGCCACCCTTATTACCTCACACCTCATCAAGCTTATTGCTCCGTGTTGCGGCGCGCAACCCGATCCCACCTGACAATTACATTTCATAACAGCAACCACAAACAATTATATCACAAGAATCATCATTACAAGGAATACAAGTTCATATTAACAATTTATTTATTTGGTCCCAAGGCACCATAACTCTCATCAAGTAGTAATTCAGGTACACGGTGTTGCCATAGTCCTTCAACTTATTTACATTATTTCGCAATACCCTTTTTCATTATTTTCCACGCACGGCTTTTAGCCATTTTCCACAATCCCACATTTGGGCACATCATCAATGTTTCATTCATTACACATCCTTCCATATCGATAACCTTTATCATTTACGAGCTTTGCACAAAATGAAATAGGCACATGAAAGAACTTTTCACCACCTCATATAACACGGTAGCATGACAGTCAACTAGGACAATCAGCGAATAGAATCATACATCTCAACACGTTCGAACAATCAATTCACATAATTCCAAACAAGGTACACATACCGTATACTCGCTATGGACTACATGAACTACACATGGCCCCGAGAGGAAGTGGGGCTCCCCAGTACAGCTGAAAGAGGACGAGAAGAAAGCACCACTAACAGCGAGCTGAGCTACCTGCTATGGACCAACCTACATCCATACAAAAGATGTAGCGCCCCCAGCAAAAGGGACGTTAGTACTGTGGAATAGTACTAGTATGTATAAGCAAACTTTATCCCAAGTACAATCAAACAGTACACAATTAAGAGACAGTAATAGAACCAATTAATCAATGCACGTGGAAAGAAACAACCAAAATGAAACAAGGTTCACAATCTCTCCTTTTCCCTTTTCAACATCATCATGTTCAAGAGCTCATAGATTTTCATTTGAGTAGTGATAATGATCACATTCCATCCTTATTACGTCGGCCACCGTTATTACCTCACACCTCATCAAGCTTATTGCTCCGTGTTGCGGCGCGCAACCCGATCCCACCTAACAATCACATTTCATAACAGCAACCACAAAAAATTAAATCACAAGAATCATCATTTCAAGGAATACAAGTTCATATCAACAATTTATTTATTTTGGCCCAAGGCACCATAACTCTCATCAAGTAGTGATCCAGGTACACGGTGTTGCCATAATCGTTCAACTCGTTTACGTCATTTCACAATACCCTGTTTCATTACTTTCCACCCACGACTTTTAGCCATTTCACACATTCCCACATTTGGGCACATCATCAATCTTTCATTCATTAGACATCCTTCCATATCGATATCCTTTATCATTTATGAGCTTTGCACAGAATGAAATAGGAACATCAAAACACTTTTCACAACCTCATATAGCACGGTAGCATGACGGTCAACTAGGACAATCATAGAATAGAATCTTACATCTCAACACGTTTGAACAATCAATTCACATATTTCTAAACAAGATACACATACCGTATACTCGGACCCAACAAGAGGATTCTATAAAGGTTAAAGTTAGCCATACATACCTCGAATCGGGATTTTTCCTTAATTTCTATCTCAAATCACCGGACCTTCTAGCACTTTCAATATAATTCACAATGTGGCACATTTAAACTTAGAATTATGAATCATGAACATGTCTTGAACTCATTTGACCTTTCTATCAAATACTAGGTGTTCCTTTAGATTAAATAACCCCTTTTTAGTGAAAGGTTACTCCAACCTATTTTCCTTTACTAGATTATGATAAATTTGGTACTTTCATGCAAGACTCTTAACCCCGTCTTTATGAACTATCCTACCCATGTTTTATTTTAACAAAAATCTAGAAATTAAGGTTAATGAGGTAGAAGCTTACCTCTTAGAGTGAAGAAATTTGTGTTCTACTTCATTAGTTCCAAGCTCGAGTGATGAAGGAAGACCTATTTGATGAAGTTGGGACTTTCTTTCTATAGAACCCACCCTTTCCTCTCTCTAATATCTCACGAAACATGTTAAAAATGAAGGGTAGGGGTATTTTAATGAACTGGGGTTGGGTTTTAAAAATTAGGAAAAACAGGGCCCGAGTCAAGAATGCGGTCAGGAATGCGATCGCATTCCTCACATGCGGTCCACAGATCCCACCGCATAATGGCCCTCAAGATGGGCCAAAATCCTAAACACACTGCCCAGGTATGCGACCATGGTGCGGTCGCATAGTTGACCTCAAATGGGGCAGTGATCTTCCCATGTATGCGACCATTATGCGGTCTGCATACACGTTGTGCGATCACATAGTGCGTCGGATAACACCTACTTTCTGGAAAATTTTACTCATTAAGTCTCGCGGTACTTTTTACTCAATTTTGGTCCGTTTCAAAAATTTCCACAATAAAAACTACTCGGGGACTCATTCGGGCATTATTTTTAAACAAGAAAATTTTACGGGTCTTTACATCCTCCCCCCCCCCCTTAAAATCATTCGTCCTCGAATGAGGGTTTTGGAAATCATTTAGTTTTGAAAGCATGATATGCAAAATTCCAGTTTTTCACTAACTTCAATGTTTCAGAAAAAATTAGCCAGAGTTCCCTTTGTAATTAGGCCTATCTACCTGTCAGAGAGCCCCCGAAACCTATTTCCAAGCACCATTACACAGATTTAATCACCCAATAACTCACACATAATGTTGTTACTTCAACAATTTGCAAATATTAAATCATTTTGTCAACTACACATAGTTCTTTCTTCTTATACCAAAAATTTGCACATGATTCACACCTTTGCACATAACTTGGTCGTTTTAATGAGTCCCATACAACTCAATCACCTCTATACACTATATTCTTCTCAATTAATCATTACCAATCTACTCTACCAATAATCACTTGCCTAACACATACGTTCCACATAACTTTCATTTACCTCAAGGGTTGCACACTCCCCAAATAGAATAGCGGGTTCCGTTTTAGCGCACATTGGGAAATTACAACAATAAGGCAATTAGGGGAAGATGGGGTGCTTTGCACAAAATCGAATATAAAATATAATTTTCTTAGAGATGGTAGTTCTGACAACACGACTAGACTTATTCAAACAAATGGGGATATCTTTCGTTCATCACATTTTCCGCTTCCCACGTGGCTTCCTCAATGTGCTGACTTCGCCAAAATACTTTAACCGAAGCAATTTCCTTGTTCCTCAATCTACCGACTTGTCTATCAAGAATAGCAACCGGAACTTATTCATATGATAATTCTTCATTAACCTCAATAGTTTCAACTGGCACGGTGGCTGATGGATCTCCAACCCCTTTCTTCAACATGGACACGTGGAACACCGGGTGCACTAATGAAAATTCAGGGGGTAATTCCAACCCATAAGCCACTCGTCCTATCCTTTGAGCAATACGATATGGCCCGACATACCTTGGGCTCAATTTCCCTTTCTTCCCAAACCGCATCACTCCCTTCATGGGTGATACCTTCAAGAATACCCAATCATCAACTTGGAATTCCAATTCTCTTCGACGAACATCCGCAGAGGATTTTTGGCGGCTCTGAGTGGTTTTCATCCTCTCCCTAATGACTCTGAATTTTTCCAATGTCTGGTGCACAATATCTGGCCCTAAAAATTCTGTTTCTCTAACCTCGAACCACCCAATCGGAGATCTACACGTCCTACTGTACAATGTCTCAAATGGGGCCATCTGAAAACTAGCGTGAAAGCTGTTATTGTAAGAAAATTCGATAAGCGGTAAATAATCATCCCAACCACCATTGAAGTCCAACACACAAGCCTGTAACATATCTTCAAGCGTCTGAATAGTCCGCTCTGCCTGACCATCGGTCTGCGGATGGAAAGTTGTGCTGAGATTTACCTGAGTACCCAAACCTTGCTGAAATTTCTTCCAAAAATTAGCCGTGAACTGGGCTCCTCGGTCTGAGATAATAGGAACTGGAGTACCATGAAGCCTGAATATTTCCTTGGGATACAACTGAGCGTACTGTTCTGCAGTATCACTGGACTTGACCGGCAAAAAGTGAGCTGGTTTTATGAGTCGATCCACTATCACCCAAATCGAGTCAAACTTGTGCTGAGTGCGAGGTAACCCTACAACCAAATCCATGTTGATCATTTCCTATTTCCACATTGAAATTTCCATAAGCTGAGTTAACCCACCAGTCCTCTGATGCTTGGCCTTCACCTGCTGACAATTCGGACATTTAGATACAAAGTCTGCCACACCTCTTTTCATATCGCTCCACCAATAAACTTCCCGGAGATCTTGATAAATTTTTGTAGAACCTGGGTGCACAAATTACCTGGAATTATGAGCTTCCGCCATCACCTTCTCCCGATGATTATCCACATCAGGAACACATAACCTTCCATTGCACTGCAAAACACCATCATCGCTCCCGAGTGAAAATGCCGAAATCTTGCTAATCAAAACTGCCTCCTTCAACTGTGCCAATGCTGGATCAATAAACTGCTTCTCCTTGACTTCCGCTACAAGTGATAATTCCGCCCCATTATGCACCATGAATTTCTCCTCTTATGAGGTCGAGAGAAAGACCCCCAGACTAGCCAATAGAAAAACCTCCCGAGACAACGACCTCTGATCTTCCTCCAAATGAGTCAGACTACCCAGAGACTCCCGACTAATAGCGTCGGGCACTAAATTTTCTTTCCCTAGATGGTACAGAATGTTCATATCATAATCCTTAAGAAATTCTAACCATCGCCGCTGCCTTAAATTCAACTCCTTCTGGTTGAACAAATATTGAAGAGTCTTGCGGTTTGAGAACACGTCCACATGGACCCCATACAAATAATGCCGCCATATTTTTAATGCAAACACAACTTTCGCGAGTTCTAAATGTTGCGTCAAATAATTCTTCTCGTGATTCTTGAGTTGCCTGGAAGCATAGGCTATAACATTCCCAGGTTGCATCAACACACATCCCAAACCAACCCTTGAAGCATCGCAATAAACCAAAAATCCCTCCGTTCCTTCTGGCAAAGTTAACACCGGTGCCGAAGTCAATCTTGATTTCAATTCATGAAAGCTCTTTTCACAAGCGTCGGACCATTGGAACTTAGTTTCCTTCTGCGTCAATTTAGTCAATGGGGAGACGAGGGTAGAAAACCCCTCCACAAACCTCCGATAATACCCAGCTAGACCCAAGAAACTGCGAATCTCTATCGGGGTCTTTGGTCTATGCCAATCCTTCACCGTTGTGATCTTCTGAGGATCAACCTTAATACCTTCTCTGCAAACAACATGACCAAAAAATGTGACTGACTCCAACAAAAATTCACATTTTTAAAACTTGGCATACAATTGGTGTTGATGAAGAGTCTGCAGAATTGAACTGACATGATTAGCATGATCCTCCCTACTGCGCGAGTAGACAAGGATGTCATCAATAAAAACAATCACGAAGGAGTCAACAAACGATTTTAAAACCCGATTCATAAGATCCATGAAAGCCGCTGGAGCATTGGTCAGTCCAAAGGACATTAACAAAAATTTAAAATGGCCATAACGAGTTTTGAAGGCGGTCTTAGGAATATCCTGCTCCCAGATCTTCAACTGGTGATACCCCAATCGTAAATCAATTTTTGAGAAGAACCTCGCACCCTGAAATTGGTCTAAAAAATCATCGAAACCGAGGCAATGGATACTTGTTTATGACAATGACCTTGTTGAGCTTGCGATAGTCAATACACATTCTAGGAGACCATCCTTCTTCCTGATGAAAAGAACTGGAGCGCC
The DNA here is from genome assembly GCA_005239525.1 of Nicotiana knightiana. NCBI lineage: Eukaryota > Viridiplantae > Streptophyta > Magnoliopsida > Solanales > Solanaceae > Nicotiana > Nicotiana knightiana. The sequence goes on along the minus strand of ML416578.1, from coordinate 18,602 downwards.
CCACGGCGACACACTCAACCGAATGAACCCCTTCTCTAATAAGTCTTTCAACTGCTCCTTTAACTCTCCCAACTCTACTGGCGCCATTCTGTATGGTGGAATAGATATTGTCTGCGTATCTGGCAATACATAAATCCCGAAATCGATCTCTCTATCTGGCGGAATCCCTGGAAGCTCTTCCGAAAACACTTCAAGAAACTCATTCACAACTAGGACGGACTCGGTGGCAGACACTTCTGAAGTGGTGTCCGCAACCCGGACCAAATGCAAAATACACCCCTTTTTAATCATCTTCAAGTCCTTAAGGTTGGAAATAAACCTAACATTTGGCACCACACCATTCCCTTTCCACTCAATAACCGACTCATTAACAAACTCTAGCCTCATAATTCTGGTTCGGCAGTCGATTTTAGCAAAGCACTAGTAAAGCCAATCCATCCCCATGATAACATTGAAATCTACCATCCCTAGTTCGATAAGATCGGCTGTGGTATCTCAACCACATACCGTGACAGCACAATTCCTATAGACTCGTGCGGCTGTAATGGAATCACCAACCGGAGTCGATACAAAGAATGGCTCATGAAGTTGTTCGGGTTGTATCCCAAAAATTGAAGAAATAAATGGGGTAACATAGGACAAAGAGGACCCCAGATCAATAAGTGCATAACAATCAAGGGCTTGAACAACCAGAATACTTGTAACAACATCTGGAGAAGCCTTTGCACTCTAGCGACCACTCAAAGCATAGAACCGGCTGGGTGCACCTCTACGACGAGCTTCGCCTCTAACTGCACCACGCCCTGCTTGAGCTGGAGGACGTACTGAAGATGCGGCGACTGAAGGACCGGACGGGTGAGCAATATTACTACATATGCCCTAACTGGGCGCACGACAATCCCGTCGAATATGACCTCTCACCCCACACCCGTAGCATACCTGGATATACAGGTAACAAGGCTCGGTATGGAACCTCCCACACATAGGGCACGAATCCCTCCTTTGTTGTTGGAACCTCCCTCCTGGACGATCGGACTGATGGGGTCTCCTACTGTCTAATCCTTGTCCCGAGTGACTGCTTTTCTGATAATGGTGAACTGATGGCGGTGCACTGTATGAGGACTGAGCATAAGACTGGGATGGCCCTGATGGTCCTCTCCCCTGAACTGGTCTCCCTCCTCCAACTAAACTCCCCGAGTTACCCGTTGTCCGGGCCCTGCGGGTACTCTCCCTCTCCGACCTAATCTTCAATTTTCTAGCCTTCGTGGCCGGGGCGAATCCCACTATCTTACCATAATTCATGTCTGAGTGCAAGGAAGATATAGTAGCTTCATTCACAACCAAGGGACTGAGGCCCTGAATAAACCGTCGAACTCTGGCATCCATAGTCGATACCAACTGAGGAACGTACTTGGAAAACCTCACGAAATCCATGTGGTACTCCAACACACTCATATTACCCTTGTTGAGAACCTCAAACTCCGTAGCACGGGCTGCCATGGTCTCTGTAGGCAAGAAGTGATCCATGAAAGCATGGACGAACTCATCCCATCTTGCCGGAGGACTTCCCTCCCCACGGGAATTCTCCCACACCTTGAACCAGGAATACGCTGCTCCCATCAACCTGTAAGATTCTAACTCAACCCCCTATATCTTTGTATCCTTCATAACCCAAAGAGTCTTGTACATTTCATCTAGAAATTCATGCGTATCGGCCTCTGGATCAATACCTGAGAACTCTGGAGGGGCCAACCGCAGAAACTGATTGACTCTGGAACCGGCGGAATCTCCCTGTCCGCTAGAGGACGCAGGGGCAACATGATACCTTTGGGATTGAGCGGCCACTAACCGGGTCAACATATGAATAGCTCCCCTGAGGTCCCTATCGGAAGCACCGGGACATGGAGCTGGAGCCGAACAAGGATCAGGAATATCAGCGAGAGGGATTGTAGCACCCTCCACCGCATCAGGAATAGGAAAACTCTGATCTGGAACAGAAAGGCCAGATGGATTCAAGGTAGGGGATTCTCTCTCACCCGAACTATCGGGTACAGAATTCACGGCCACACTTGGGGCGACATTGGCCTCTAGGCCGAGTCGAGTTCTCTTATTTGGTGGCATTTCTGAAAATTTTGGAACAGAGCACGAGTTAGACAAGAATATTCTCACTTTCCACTTCACCGCACGATATAGAATAACAGTGAAAAGGGTGTTTCGTAAATGCCCATGTAGCCCCCTAACTATAGATGTGGTCGACAACGCACCGATAATAAGGGATTTACTAGACACGGCTCTGAGACATCCTAGGACACTTTTAAAACCTTAGGTTCTGATACCAAGGTTGTCACACCCCAAAATCCAGGGACGCGACCGACACTCAATCGGGTGACCCCAGTCAAGCAATCCTGATTTTCCTTTCTTACCCAACGTGCTTCCCCGTATTTATGTCATCCATTATTTATGTGAAACAGTGATATAAGATTAGAAGTGAGTGATTACTACAATAAATCCGATTTTCCCCATTTTTTCATTATTATACTAGATTTCCCAAAACATACATAATAGACAAAACACTTCCCAATACGGATAACGATTACGAGCAAATACAACCACTGCCCAAAATATACATATACACCCACACAGTGTCTCTAGAGCCTCTAAGAGTACTAAGAGTTTATACAATACTTGCCGGCAACAAGCCCCGGCTATACCTTACAATACATGATATACTCAAAAGGAGATGACATGAACTACACATGGCCCCGAGAGGAAGTGGGGCTCCCCAGTACAGCTGAAAGAGGATGAGGAGAAAGCACCACTAACAGCGAGCTGAGCTACCAACTATGGACCCACCTACATCCATATAACAGATGTAGCACCCCCGGAAAAAGGGACGTTAGTATTGATGAATACTACTAGTATGTATAAACAAACTTTATCCCAAGTACAATCAAACCGTACAAAATTAAGAGACAGTAATATAACCAATTAATCAATGCACGTGGAAAGAAACAACCAAAATCAAACAAGGTTCACAATCTCTCCTTTTTCCCTTTTCAACATCATCATATTCAAGAGCTCATAGATTTTCATTTCAGTAGTGATAATGATCACATTCCACCTTTATCACCTCGGCCACCCTTATTACCTCGTCCACCCTTATTACCTCACACCTCATCAAGCGTATTGCTTCGTGTTGAGGTACGCAACCCGATCCCACTTGTCAATCATATTTCATAAGAGCAACCACAAACAATTACATCACAAGAATCATCATTTCAAGGAATACAAGTTCATATCAATAATTTATTTATTTGGGCCCAAGGCACCATAACTCTCATAAAGTAGTAATTCAGGTACACGGTGTTGCCATAATCGCTCAACTCATTTACATCATTTCACATACACTTTTTCATTACTTTCCACGCACGACTTTTAGCCATTTTACACATTTCCACATTTGGGCACATCATCAATCTTTCATTCATTCACATCATCCCATATCGATACCCGTTATCATTTACGAGCTTTGCACAGAATTAAATAAGCACATCAAAACACTTTTCACAGCCTCATATAGCACGGTAGCATGACAGTCAACTAGGACAATCAGAGAATATAATAATACATCTCAACACGTTTGAACAATCAATTCGCATATTTCCGAACAAGGGACACATATTGTATACTCGGACCGAACTAGAGGATTCTACAAAGGTTAAAGTTAGCCATACATACCTCGAATCAAGATTTTTCCTTAATTTCTATCTCAAAATACCGGACCTTCTAGAACCTTCAATCTAATTCACAATGCGACACATTTAAACTTAGAATTAGGAAGCATGAACATGTTTTGAACTCATTTTAGCTTTCTATCAAACACTAGGTGTTCCTTTAGATTAAATAACCCCTTTTTAGTGAAAGGATACTCCAACATATTTACCTTTACTAGATTATGATAAATTGGGTACATGCATGCAAGATTCTTAACCCCATCTTTATGAACTATCCTACCCATGTTTTATTTTAACAAAAATCTAGAAATTAGAGTTAATGAGGTAGAAGCTTACCTCTTAGAGTGAAGAAATTTGTGTTCTACTTGATTAGTTCCAAGCTTGCGTGATGAGGGAAGACCAATTTGATGAAGTTGGGACTTTCTTTCTCTAGAACCCACTCTTTCCTCTCTCCAATATCTCAAAAAAAAAATTTAAAAATGAAGGGGAGGGTTATTTTAATGAACTGGGGTCGACTTTTAAAAATTAGGAAAAATAGGGCCCGACACAAGAATGCGGTCAGGAATGCGATCACATTCCTGGCATGTAGTCCGCAGATCCGACCGCATGATGGCCCTCAATATGGGCCAAAATCCTAAACATACTGCCCAGGTATGCGACCATTGTGTGGTCCGCATACACGTTATGCGATCGCAAATTGGACCGCATAGTTGACCTCTAATGGGACAGTGATCTGCCCATGTGTGTGACCATTAAGCGGTCCGCATACACGTTATGCGATCGCATAGGGCGTCGCATAAAACCTTCTTTCTGGAAAATTTTACTCTTTAAGTCCAGGGGTACTTTTTACTCAATTTAGGTCCGTTCCAAAAAATCCCACAATAAAACCAACTCGGGGACTCATTCGGGCATTATTTTTAAACAAGAAAATTTTACGGGTTTTTACAAAATCATATCATTCTTTTAAAAAATTTCAGCTGCTATTTACTTATTATACATGTTTTGGTGAGAGAATAAAACCTATGAAGGAGATGTTGTTAAACTAGTTGTTTAAAATCAACAACTCAATGAATATCATTTTGTGATCGCACAAAATCGGTAGACTTGGTCGGTGAAAACAGATGACAAAAATATCTGATTCAACTGTAACCATGGCAATCTTGGCATAGCCAACTTCACAATTTTTGCATGACGACAAAGAATAGTATCATAGGGCGACAACTAGTGCATGCCCAAAATAATATCAAAGTCTACCATACTGAGCAACAATAAATAGGCTCTGGTCCGAAAGATAAGTAAATGTTTTATTCTGGTTATCTCATGACGGCCCTTCAAGACATTATCCCATGATGTTATGATAAGAAAGATATGTTATGTTGGTACTCGATTGAGTAAGGCACCTGGTGCCCATCGTGACCCTGCGATTTGGGTTGTGATAAAATTGGTATCAGAGCACTTATGTCCTAGGGAGTCTATGAGTCGTGTCTAGAGTCGTGTTTGTGGGTGTGTTGTGCACCACACTTATAAGCAGGAGTCTACAAGACATCTAGGAAGAAAGGGAAGTTGAGACTGAGGTATGTTGGGCCATATACGATTGCTCAAAGGATAGGACAAGTAGCTTATAGGCTGGAATTGCCCCCTGAGATGTCATTAGTACACCCAGTGTTTCATGTGTCCATGTTAAAGAAGGTGATTGGGGATCCATCCTCTATTCTTGGTAGGCAAGTCCGTAGATTGAGGAACAAAGAGATTTCTTCTGTTAAAGTATTATGGCAGAGTCAACAAGTCGAAGAAGCCACATGGGAAGCGAAAAATAAAATGAAAGAGAAATATCCCCACTTGTTTGAATAATTCCGGTAGTGGTTTTGAAAGTTTCCATTCCTAAGGAATTATATATTGTGTTAAATTTTGTGCAAGAACACTCAACTCCCCTAATTACCCTACTATTGTGACTTCTCAAACTTTGTGCCATAAATGTATATGTTGCTGTGATTACTTGGATCATGTGCAACTCATTGAAATAGCTTAATTATGTGCAGCCCATTGTAATAGTTGAACAATGTGCAAATTTCTGGAGTTAACCGAACTATGTGAGGCTTGTGGAAGTAATTTAGTAATATGTAGCTTATTGAAATGACCGGATTATGTGAAAGTTGATAGGGTAACTGGTAATGTGTGGAATTGGCTATGCATGTGTTTCGGGGGCTCTCTGACAGGTAGTTAGGCCTAATTACAAAGAAAACTCTGGAAAAATTTTCAGGAAATATCGGAGTTAGTAAGAATTTGGGGGTTGGATTATTTTGTGTTTTTTCTACTCTTGTGATTCCCCGATCCTTATTTGAGGATGAATGATTTTAAGTGGGGGAGAATGTAAAGACCCGTAAAATTTTATGGCTAAAAATAATGCCAAAATAGGTCCCCATGTTGTTATAACTGTAGAAATTCTTAAAAAGGACCTTTTTTGAGTAAAAAGTACCTCGAGACTTAAAAGATATAATTTTCCAGATTTGCGCAGGTCTGTGGTCCACTATGCGATTGCAGATCAGGTATGCGGACCGCATATGAGTCGCATACTTGGACAGCTTGCTGTCCATTTTGAGGACAGCTATGCGGCCTAGAACGCGATTGCATTTCACGAATGCGGGCCGCATAGTTGTCGCATTCTTACACCTTGAATTTTGCGAAGGGAGTTATGCGACGCACTATGCGATTGCATAGCAGGTATGCGGACCGCATAGTGGTTGCATACCTGGGCAGTCTACCTTTCTTTTTGGCCCGTTTGAGGTCCATTTATGCGACAGGAGTGCGGACATTCCTGAACGCATTTCTGCTTCGGGATTGTTAAATTTCTAATTTTATACCCGACCCCCAGTTCATTAAAATACTTACCCCTTTCATTTTAAGCCTATTTTATGATAAATTAGAGAGAGTAGAGAATGGGTTCTAGAGAGAGAAAGAGTCCAACTTCATCAAACTTTTTCCTCCATCACTACTCAGGCCTAGAACTAATCAAGTAGGACACCATTTTCTTCCCCGTAAGAGGTAACTTCTACCCCACCAACCTTAATTTCCAGATTTTGTTAAGATAAAACATGGTTAGGTAAGTTCATGAAGATGGGGGTAGGAGTCTTGCATGCATGTAACCAACTAGTCGTAATCTAGTAAAAGGAAATTGGTTAGAGTAATCTTTCACTAAAAAAAGGCCATTTAATCTAAAGGAACACCTAGTGTTTAATAGAATGATCAAGTGAGTTCAAGACATGATCATTATTCCTAATTCTAAGTTCAATTACGCCACATTGTGAACTAGATTGAAGGTGCTAGAAGGCCAGGTGAATTGTGGTAGAAATTAAGGAAAAATCCAAAATCAAGGTATGTATGGCTAACTGTAATCTTTGTAGAGTCATCTTTTTGGTGTCCGGGCACTTGGTATAATATCACGACCCAAACTGGATGATCATGACTAGCACCCGGTCCATATTTGCCGAGCACCAACGTACATTTTATCTAACCTTCTTATTATCTTTAAGGGATAACGATATCAATATAAATGGTAGATATGGATCATGAACATACATAACATGGGATAAAAGGCTACGGCCAAACATAAAGACTACAGTCATATCAAAAGGCTCCTCTGAAATTAGTGCGGCTCAGAGACGTACGATTACCAGCATAAAACTACATGTTACCCTCGGCATAACCAAAAGAGATTAGACCATATCAGCTCCAAAGAATGAAAGGTCTTAGAAACAATCAATCTTCAAGAAAAAGGCTTCGAAAATTCAGCCTTCGAGCAAACCTCCCGAGGTGCTCATTTTTTTCACATATCGACTCAGAATCGATGTTCTATGGAGCCGTTGAAGAGTCAGACCAACACAAAAACATTAAAAAAAGACTTAACGAGGGAAAACTACGGCCACATTAGAGGTCGCATCGACCCAATACGTAAGAGCCTAAGGGACAGCCTAAAAAGCCTCCGGACCAATCCACATTAGAGGTCACATCGACCCAATGTGTAAGAGCCTAAGGGACAAACTAAAACGCCTCGTGGCTAGTCCACATTAGAGATCACATCGACCCAATGCGTAAGAGCCTAAGGGCTAGCCTAAAAAGTCTTCGGGCCAATCCACATTAGAGGTCACATCGACCTATTGCGTAAGAGCCTAAGAGCCAGCCTAAAACGCCTACGGGCCAATCTTAGAGACACATGGCCGATTTGAAAAACCTAAGGGTCGACGAACCTGAGTCAAAATTTTACTCGAGGACTGAGTCCTAAATAGTTAACTATCAGTTGTTACCAAATTCCTCATGAAGCACAAAACCCCAAGGGTTTCATTTTGAAATCCGATTCATCGGACTAATTTTTTCAAAATATCACGATTCAGAATAAAAATAAAGACACTAACAAGTGGAAATTTCTATAAAGGGAAAATCGAAAGGTTTCTTTTTATATATGTAATGATGAAAAGACACATTTACAATGCTCTCTGAGAGCCCTATGCAAAGAATCAAAAAAGAAAAAGCCTAGATTACTCTCGGGGACTTAGTCTTTCTTCCCCTCGGGGACTACAGCTCCATCGGCCTCATGGGGACTGGCTCTCTCATCTACCTCTTCCTCATTGTATTCGTTATCATAAACAAGGAACTTGGCGTCAAACTAAATCCGAGAGGTTGAATCCCTAGCATGGATCTCCTCTTGCATCGGGCATAATCATTGATCAGTCACTCTCGATCGGAAGCCTCCCCTAACTTCATACGATCCTCGGTGGAATCTTTCAGGTAGATGGACACCTTCTTGTCGGCTTTTGCTCGAACATCCTCGACCTTCGGCTCGAGCGTCCACGAGCTCAGCCTTCATTTTCAAAAGGTCTGTCTCAAGATTTGTAATCCTGCTCGTCTTAACTGAGATACTTCCTCGAGTATACGAAGCTATGTATCCAGGGCGGAGGATTTAGCCAAAGACTTCCTTGAAACCGGAACATGAACACCTATTTGTGCCTTCAACCCGTTGCGTTCAAAATTGGCCTGGCCGATCTCACTCCAATGGCATTCCAGTACGTCCATTTTTCTCTGCAACTAAGATGGAAAAACATTAGTTTCCAAAAGTGGAAAAAGAAACTGATATTCCCTCAATACGAAGGTTACCTGCTTTTGGAGATGTCCCTCGTAATTTTGACTTCGGTTTATCTCCGATCGACGGTGCATCAATTATATTTTCTACTTATCACAAAGAAGCCTACGATATTTCTCCCCATCCAAGGGTTTTAGAAACATAGCCTTACAATGAAGCAGCTCAAACTTGAGTTTGTCGAAGGCCCGTAGGATGGAAGGTCCAGTTAGATGGATAAAAATACAAAGCTGAGAAGGCCAAAAGATTACCGAGGATGACCATAGAGCAGAGCAATTGAGCCTCCTCGAATGTCGAGCGCACATCCATTGGTCTTTTCTCATCAGCCCCAGTTGAACCGCCCTATACATCCTTTGAAGTACCTTCAAAGGGAGAAGAACATCCTTTGAAGTACCTTCAAAGGGAGAAGTCCCCCGAAGCTGGAGACCCCGGGTTCAGCAGGCCCAGCTGCCTCGGGAGACTTCTAGGTTCTAGACTTCGATGTGGTGTCGTCTCTTTCAGTCGTATCGCTACTTGTATGCCGACTGATGGATATGAGACCTTCCTCGATGGTTGTATATTCTTTGTGCCTCCGGGCAGGCCCTGCCTCACTATTAAACTGGTTTTGGCTAGATTGGGAGCAATCGGAAGCCAATTCGAGGGGCAAGAGCATAGAGGACCCGGTAGAGGTAAGTAATGGTTATAAATCTTGTCCTGAGGGTATTGAACCCCGGACTACATATTTCTCTGATTTTGGAATGGCGTAGATGTCGGATGACGAGTATGTGGCGCGCACTGATTTTTGGATTGGACTAGGTCCTCTCCGCGGCAACTAATGAGTTGCATATTTTACTCAAAACCTTATGTTAAATTATGTTCTAAAGATTGTTGAAATATTTGGGCTATAAGCCGCATTTGGGGCCTCGTGTTGATCTGTTTAGACCCCTTGGGGGCTTTTTACTTCTTGTTTCCCTCACTATTTGTCGATCATTTCACTCAGCCACATTGTGCTTACTGTTTTTGAAACTCAGCCTGATTTACACTACTTTGAGATTTAAAATGATGTTTTGGGTCGAGTACCCTGTTTTACTGATTTGCCCGAGGGGCCTTTTGAGTTGTTCTGCTGAATGATGGTGAGGTGGTGAGTGATGGTGAGGTGTTGGGTGATATTATCGCTTGGGCTGAAGGAGCCCTTCCAGAGTTTGTACACACCTCCAGTGAGCGCACCTGAGTGACTGTGAGGTGCTGAGCGACTGTTAGGCATGCCCCCGGGGATGATTATGATACATGTTTTGCCCGAGGGGCTACTTATGATTTTACTACTTTCATTCTGAACTTATGAAATATGTTTTGCCTGAGGGGCTGCTATATGATTCATTTAATCATCATACTAAATCTTTCGGTTTGAAGTTGTTAAAAATATGTATTATTCAAAGGACTTTTCTGAAGTTTGTTTTAAGGCATGATGATTTCGTATATCTATTTTTACACTACTGCAAAGTAAGGCTGTGTATATTGTGATTTGACGACATTGATTTTATATGTTTCCTTTCCGCTTAGACTTCATTTATTTTCATTACAACTGAGTTGGCGTACTCACCCTACTCCCTGCACCTCTGTGTGCATATTCAGGTGCAGATATCGAGCATTAGCCATTTATTCTACCCTGAGCCGGATTGCGGGATATAGAGGTAGCTGTTCAGCGTCCGCAGCATCTTTGTTTTCTCTTCGTGTTGTATCTAGTATTTATTCGGAGGTTTTGTATTATAATAGTATATTTTGGCTTATTCTTGTAGATGCTCATGATATGTTGGCTCCGGGTTTTGGGGTTGGTGGCACTGTATATTGGCCTACTTTATTTATTAAACTCTTTATATTTTATGAAATGCTTGAAACTTGATTGGGATTTTTAAAGAAATTGTGAACATGTGGTAGTTGGCTAGACTAGGTCAACGATAGGCGCCATCAGGGCCGGTTTAGGATTTGGGGTCATGAAACAAATAAGGTTAGACCCTTTCCCCCCTCCAGATTCGGCTAGTTACACATTAAGGATTAGCATATTGGCACTTATTTCTTAAAAATAATGCACAGATCATAGTTGCGTCCGTTGGGATTATGGAAACCCCGGTGGACTTTGCACAAGATTTTTCTTAAAAGGTTATTATGTGGACAACATATTAACCCAAGCGAGATTTGACCATGATGCATGTACAGTTATAATCAGAGTACGCTCGAGCGGACAACTTAAGGGGGAACGGCACGGAACCGTCGACTACACTGCTGATCGACTAGTTTTACTGCAAATAAGACTTTCTCAATTCAAAGGGTGATATATAGGAAGAGCACTCATCAAGTGTTACTATGATATTCATTATGCACGAGTGGAATATGATGTTGAGAATGATTTATGCAAACAGAAAATAGCATTTGTCATGCATTTGCACGATGAGAAAAAATTACAAATGTGGAATTTAATAATTGTAAAGGCGTTAAGAAAGGAAAACAAGGAGACAAGTCAGTTTCCATAATAAAGAGTAATAAAACATGAAGGAGAAAGCGTAAATGGCTAACGATAGGCAAATAAATTCACATAAACTGGTAAAGGGAAAGGGTATGCAAGTATTTAACGGAATAATAAAGGCATGCTTAAAGACTAATTCACAAAATCAGGTTCGTTATGGTAAGAGCCTAAAAATATCTCCCGCAGAGTCGCCATGCCGTCGCGCCCCATTTTCCTCGCGAAATCGGGTTTCAACATTTTTTTGGACAACTCCTCTTTTTGGGATGGGTTTAAGGAATTTGCAGAGTCGTCACCAAACGGATTAAGGTGCGTTGGGGCACCTAGAGCAATTAAATCATATAACCAGTTTACATCACCAGAGATCGGGTAAGGGCTCAAATTACCTTGAGGGGAAGGTGTTAGGAATCCATCGAGGTCCATAACGGTCGTTCCCGGCCGAACTTAAATTAAGTGAATTAGTCTAAAAAGGGAAGAAAAGTAATTTGGACAAATACCATATTCAATTTATTTTAAACAGAAGTATGGGGGGGGAGGGGGGGGGGTCCCATGTTTTATAGCCTATAGGATCATTCCATGCAATACTATGTAACACCCTCAAGTAGGGTGTTACTTATAGCATTAGCGCACAGACTATCATCTTTGTACTACCCCATTACTATCTTTAAGTTGTTACCTAAGCGTTCTAGTAGTTTCTAGTGTGTTCCTTATGTGTGTGCTACCTTTCCCTTGCCTATGGCCCTAGAGGTATTAGGACCTCTATTTGAGATAGTTCTAGACCAACCTATGTTACTTAAAAATGTGAAATCTAGGCGACAAACAAAAACAAATAGGACTTTCAGATAAAGAACAAGTATGGGCTCACATTGACCTCCACACATAGACAACAAAAGCACGCAATTGAATCAGCAAACTTTATTAACTTTTGGATCCTATAGGCAGGATATCTATGTGAGAAAACAGAGTGCATAGACAGTTTTGTTGAGGCGAGCATTAAGACCTATTTGTTTTCTTACTGATTTTATTCAGCATGAATCTGGGCACTTCAGGCAGTAATATGTCACAACTACAAACCCAATCATTATTGAATCCTACAGATATATTGCCTAAGTGATTGACAATAGCGATTGAATTCAGAATCGATCGACATAATCCTATTTGCATGATTCATACAAGCTTGTTGATTATAGACCTATAGACATGATTTTTAATTGTAACACTGATTTTAACTTATAAAGACAAGTTTTATTCTTTTTCCAATCATATAGGCATGCATTCTAATTGCTGAATTGACTTAAGCCTTATAGGCATGATTTCTAAATGCTGAATTAACTTAAACCTTATTTGCAGGATATCTAAATTCTGAATTGACTTAAACATTATAGGCATGATTTCTATTGAAGGATTGATTTAAACCCTATAGGCAAGATTTCTAAGTTTGAAACTGTTTTTAGTCATATAGGCATGATATTATTTAACTGTATGTGAGAAGAAATTAAACAGATTGCCAGGAAGGATCCTATGAACATGATTTTTAATGTACATAATTAACCGAAATTCCTATAAGCAGGATCTCTAGTATGCAAATGTAAAATACATAATCAAAATTATCTTGAAAGTCCTATAGGCATGATTTATAAACACAGTATAATACTCATACAGTTTAATCAACGTAATTAAATCCTATAGGCTTGATTTCTATCAAGTTTTAACAAAATATATAAGTAAACCCCCCTAGATTCGCTAAATATCCCCAAATCTTTTATTACAGAGTTATTACAACCCAAAATATCAAATGAATTACATAATGGTAATAGTTACATTATAGGGAGCCTTCATAGGCCAAAATAAACCTGGGAAACAGGCCTTCAACCATAACAACATCATAGTGATTCCTCCACAGTCCATTAAAAACAGGTTTCCAGTGTGTCAAAATTCCCATGGCAGGGACCCCAGGAAATGTTCACACCAGAAGCACACATTCAGAAAGCAATTCATAAGAGATTGGAAAACCAGCCCCCAGAGTGTCAGAGTTCAGAAGAGTCTCATGTGGACCCTAGGCAGTGCTCACACTGGGGTTGTTGAAAACCTAAGGGACTAGGAGTGGGGTTTTAAAATCAGTACATAAAAGGGAGAGGGGGCAGATTTTTAAAATAGTTGGATTTCAGAAGGAACATGATTCAGAACATAGAGTTGCAGGCAGAACTTCACCTAGAAGAAAACAGAATTCATGCTCAAACACATAGCTCAAATAAATTGAAGTCTAGTGAAGTTAAATATTTATACTAGTACTTATCACATAAACAGTTAGGAAAAACAATTGAGTTGGCTAGATACATGAAATAAACAAACAAGGCGTGGGAGTTAAGCAACAAATTGACTGATTACATGTTCATAGTGTCTTGCAAAGTTCGGAATAGGTGTAGGATTAGTGAGATAGACTAAACCTTAAACTAACTTATGAGAGGATTCATATTATTCAAATAACATAGTCCTAAGTTAACAATTGCTAAATGAAGTTATAAAATCATATGGAGGACAGAGTCATGATGGGAAGTGAAACAGGCTAGTCAAGCAAAGTATAGATAATGAAATTGCAAGAGTTAGGGCATACCAGTTGAGAAGAAAGCAAGTAAATGTGCAATAGAAGTTAAGTTCCAGAGTAATTTGGCCTTGGGTTTTAGCTGGCCAAAACAAGAGACGCTTAGCACAAAAATCAGAACACAAGAGAAAAAGAGAGATCTTAAGTTTTAGTGAGAGTATGAGAGTTCGAGTCTTTCTAAGGGAAGAGGGAGAAGGGGTTTAACTAACACTGAATTAAGCAGAAAAATAAGGTAATAAGTCAATCATACATAATTAAGGAATGAAAGTAACTTCATAATCAATTTAAGGTCGGTCTCAATTAATTAATAAAACATAGCAGCATATAATCAGTCAAGTATTAGTTAAATTAGGGAAGGTATTGCACGGAATCAATCAATATTCAAAATGCCGGATCAAATAAGGTAAGGGAATAATGAGAACATGTAAATTGAACCAAACGGGAAATATCAGTACCATACCGGAAAAGGAAGGACTGAAATCTCACTAAAGATTTGAAAACCCTAATTTTGGGGTAAAATTAATCAACAATTAGCAGCAAGAATCATAGAGACAGATAGACAGAAACATCAAAGAAAAAATAATTAAATAACCGAGAACCCTTAATTAATGTAAGTGAAAAATAGGCAGAAATACTAAGGAGCTATAATAAAACACATATAGATGGAAATAATTAAAGTTTCAATCATATTTTGCTTGATTTTGAAGAATAAAAACGCTAAATTTTAGGGTAAGTAAAATCAGTCAGAAAAAATAAAAGAAAAGCGTAATAGATACACAGAGATGAAGCATTAAAGGTTGAAACAAGTTTGGTTCGTCTTTGAAAATAAAAAACCCTAAATTACAGGGTAAGTAAAATTAGTCACTGAGATAATAAAGGAACTATAAACCACATAGATAGAGATACTGAAAAATTAAAGGAAAATACTAAAACAAAAATAAAAACCATTTTAGATTTGGAAAGATCCGAACCCCAGTTTTAGGGTAAGTAAAAGATTCAACCAAGAATAGACGGATTTGTGAGTGACAGAGAAAATATAGATGGATAATAAAATAAAAACAAACAGACGTTGAACCAAATCTTGTTCGAATAAAAATCTGAAACCCTAACTGAAAGATACGAAAAAATATTCGTACTAACAGAGGTTAAGATGAATGATCACGCTCAACTATGTCTTATAAAAAGACTAAACGGGCGTTGCAGATATAAATCTGGGGTATTACACCCAAATTCGATCCCACAGAGAATTAAACGTATCAATTGAGTCTAAAAAATACTAAACTGGTGTTTAATCACATTTCTCATGACTTTTGAATATCAATTTGTGTTGTTTAACTAATTCTACTAACAAAAAAATAAACTAGTAATTGACTAACAATTTAATGTAAATAATAATAATAATTCTTATAGTTTGGTTAATCGTCTCTATCAATCATGAACTCTCTATCTACCATAAATCTCTCTCAAGTAATTATGATAATTTACTAGACGCACTCTCTGAAGTTACGCTAGCTAGATCGCAATACAGTTCACTTTAGATTGCACCCGAGGTATCGTTATCTCTAATCCAACCTCTAAACCCTCGGTTATGACTTTCGTCTATACTCT